>VZTR01031814.1:76890-117106 GCA_013400775.1 Chaetops frenatus
TTTTCCGCGAAATGCCAGCGCAGTGGCAGGCAGCTCGGAGGCCTCCTCGGCTCCTTGAAATGCCCCAGATAGGGAGGAGAATGTGGGCAGAGGGGCTGGTGTCTGATGTAATCCCGGGGTGCGCAGCCGGACCCTTCCCAAGGGGATCCCTGCTCGCAGGGCAGGGCTGCCCTCCCTCTCCCCGGCTGCCACAAGGACCGAGCCGTTCCCGGAGGAAGCAGGGTCTGTAACAAAAGAACTGGAGCCTGATTCCCAGCCCAGAGCCGCTCTGGCTCGGTGGCTGTACCGGGAGCGGCCGGCTTGGCCGATCCACCTCCTCCCAGCGTCGAGGTTCCTAATGGAGCCTATGACAGACCATTAACTACGGTATCACAAGACCGTAATTAAGAGCCAAGGAGTGGCGCGGTGCATTTCCTGCAGTTACAGCGTAGCACGGCCTGGCGGGGTGCGGGTTCTGCTGTGGGTTTCAATCTGTCATCCTTCCCCCTCCGCCGTGCACAATAACCTCCCCAAGGGCTCAGACCCTGCAGCATCGCTGCAGCCCAGGGCAGGAGCAGGTGATGCCGAGTTTTGCCTGTGTCAGGAACCCGCGGGAACGGGGAGCTCCTTTGGTGCTCTGCTCGGGCCGGATTCGAAGCGTGCAGAGCGGTGTGGCTTGACCACAGTCGGTGCTTGGGGAGCTGATGCAAGTGTGCACCTGCTCCACGGAGATTTACAGGGAGCTGGTGACTCAGAAGTGGAGCTGCCTGGGAAATAGGAGCAGCACTTCGGGAAGGAGAAGGCTTTGGTATCGTTCATCTCCTCGGATGTCTGGCTGGGCTGGTGTGGTTTGCCTTCGAGGAGGTGCTGGGTGCTTTAGAGCTTCTCTGAAGAGAGCGTTTCTGGAAAACCTGCCTCGCTTGGGAGCCATGGAACTGCTCTGTGGGGTTGGTGTTTACTATGCAGAGCGTAACGGGGTAGCTGTTTTAAGTGAGGTGTTACAGTTGGAATTGTCTCCTGATTGAAGAGCGTTTGAAGCAGGCAGGGTAGGAATAAGGAGTGAGTAAAGTGGAGTCTTTGGTATAGGCAAGAAACCCAAAGAACAAGGGTTTTGGCTATGGCAATAGAACCCTTTGTCTCAGAACCCACTGAGTAGCAACTAAATACCAGCATCATTTTGTTGGAAAAAGAAATCTGAGTGAGTAATTTCAGAACCTTCCCTTGCCCTCCGTGGGCATTTGAGCCCATTCCTAATTAGAGAATTAGGTCACATACTGTTGTTTCACAGTAATATATGCTCTGGTAGTCTCTGCTTCTGTTGATTCTGGGAAGCGACATACCTTCAGCATAATCAGCTGGAGTGGCTTTGATATCCAAGTGAATTTGATCCTGCTGATGCTGCTGACAGCCTTGGCAGTGGAACTCCCTGTGTCTCTGGCACAGCTGGGACGTGCTGACAGGGCATGCTGCTCCCCTGCCCTGACAGAGACCATCCCCTGAGCAAAGGCTCTTGGATTTTGGGAACAGCTTGAGTCTGGCATCCTCTTTGACACGTACCTAATGACATCCCAAAACAGCAATGCTGGAATGTTATGTGGAGATTCTGTTTGTAAATCTACTTGTAAGCACGTTGTCCTCGTCCTCATCCCCTCCCAGATCCAACATCCCAATTTAAAATGAGTGTTGTGTCATCTACCACTCTTTTGGACAGTGCAGAAAGCACGACTTGCCTGTGCTGGTGTGTACTTTGGGCTGCTCTTGTGGGGGGGATATCTCCTGTAGAGCTCAGGTCGCTGACCTTGGTGGGGAGGGGAGAGAGCCATTTGCCTTCTCTGTCTGGTTGGGGTCTGCTGCTTTTCCTCTGTTGTGTGGAAACAGTTGTAAGCAGCCAGGTTTTGTGATGCAGCCTGGAATGGATTGTCTTTCCAGCTCGGGGAAGGCACACCCTGAGAACTGAAGCTCTGTAAATGTAGCTCTATTTTTGCTGCTCTTACCCAGCCTGTAGAAAAGGGATTGAGGGATTTCTCTCTTCTCCGTGGGCATCTGGGTGTTGGATGAGCACACAATTTAGAGATGAAAAGCCCTTTTTCTGTTGGCTTTTAGCAACAAGTGAGCCTCTGCCTACCTGTGTGTGGTATCCGAGAGCCTTGGATGCAGTGGGATCTGTGTTTGTCATACAGCACCATAGGTGCTTCTGTCCATCCTTTTTCAGGGTCCCTGAACAGAAGTGTCACTTCTCAGCACAGCCTTGGAGCTTGGCACCTCGTTCTAAATCGGGCACATCTTAAATTAGCCCCTGCAGTTCCTGTGGTGCATAGCAAGGCCTCAGCAATGTCCTTTCTTTAAATTGCTGGCAAAGTAAACCTGCTCTGTGGGAGCAGAGGTGGTTGTTGCTCCTGTTGCAGGAGGAGGTGCGAGCAATGCTCTGACCATTGCTGCACCAAGCTGCGAGGGCACTGAGTATGGAACTTCTAGTGACATAAAAGTGGCATTTTGAGGAGGAATTTGAGGTCCACTTGTCACTTGTGTGTTTCTTACTAGGTTCATGCTGGAGCTATGGAGTGTATCAGTCTCCAGGAGCATCAGCCAAGCATACTCCCTGTGAAGAACAGGGAGTGTTGTTTTTGTCTTGTGGCTGGATATTTTAACTGATTTGGGCTTAGCTTTTGCTTTTTCTTGGCCATCCACAGAAGACCCTGAATTAAGCCTTCCTACTATTGTTTGGACAGGGAGAACATTAATGCTTTTCTGGGCTTCCAATGTTGTCCTTCTTCCCAGCTTTCACCCTCCCTTTCCCAAGTCTGTAGTTGTGGAGTCAGGATGTTGTTCTTAGAGCCTCGCTGCTGCTCTGGACAGCTGGAGGATCTCACCTGGGAGCCAAAAATGCTGCATTTTCCCTGAATGCCCTCTGCTGTCAGCACTGGCTCCTTCTCCCCAGGTGCAGGGAGGGGCTGCTCTGACCTCTGTGCCATGAGCCACGGGGTTCCACCAGCCTCGGAGTGAAACTGTGCTTCACTTGTGGATGAGTCCCCTGCACTTTGGTCGTTAAACAGCTCACTTGGGGTCTGTCGTCATCCATCCCCAAGAACTGAAGCAGGACAGAGATGTCTGTAGTCACAGGGTGTTTTGGGACACGAGATGTGGTGGAGCTGCACGTGCAGGTAGGGGCGGTGTGCGTGCCGTGCACGAGGGGCACGAGGCTGCTCCTCACCTGAGGGACCCGTGGCTGTGTCACCACCGTGTCACACATCCACTCTCAAATAGCTGGTTATTCATGTGCTGAAATGATCTCACCCAGCTGGTTTGTTGGCTTGCTGGAGCAGCCAGCCCTGAGCCCCGAGTGAATCAGGGCAGAGCTCTGTGCTAGGCAGACATGAGGGGCAGTGATGGTGCCCCAGGAACAGGGCTGGACTCACCACACAGACGTGAGGGTGATGTGCTCCCTCCTCACATGATGGAGGGCTTTTTCTGTGGCTGCCTTCCCCCTCACCTGCTGCTGTCCCCACAGGAAAGCAGAAATGTGTGTTAGGGAGAGAGTAGAGCGTGTTTTAGAGCAGATGGCTTTGACTGGAAAGGGGGTGGATTTTTATTTTTATTTTCCCTGTCCTCAGCTTGTATTAAGAAAGTGGTGAGGATGCAGCCAATGTCCTTACTCTGATCTTGCAATGAGCACACAAAAGCTGAAATGAGAGCCCTGCCCTGCACAGAGTTGGTGCTGACACCAGCCCTAAAGCACGCCCAAGCCCCAACACCTCCTTTCAACCCTGTCCCTTGACTGTGTTTTAGAACCTTTATTTGAGCACCATCCTTGGGTGCTCTGGTACCCCACTGCTATCCAGACCCAAGGCAATATCAGGGAAAAGGTACCTGAAGTGCTCAGTGCAATAACTGCTGACAAGTTTCATGGTTCAGATGAAAATTGGATCTTTCCCAAGAGCTCTTTCCCCATAGCAGAAGTGCAGGAATTCAGCTCCTGGGCAGCAGCAGCAAGTCCACCAGGGCTGGGATTCCATGCCAGGAGCAAGGGCTGGGGCAGAGCAGCTTCCTGCCCTTTCCCTGGCCAGGAGGAATGGCAGAGGCAAGCTGAAGACACTGCCCAGCCCTCAGAGGTGGTCAGTCCCCTCCAGCCTCCACTGTTTGCCTGGGAACTGCTGTTAATTACCAGGTTGTTTATTTGAGTGATCCACAGCTTTGGAGGATTTTTCCCTCTGGTTGTTTCTGTGCAGCTGCCTGAATCTGGAGATCCCTAAGATGTGCTTTTCAGGTCTCTATTTACAGCATTTCTTCCTCAGGTATGTCCTGTGACCCCTCAGGCACCAGTGAAGAGACACTTTGTGTCATCCTCCTCGCTGCCATGGGGGGCAAGTGAAGGGCTTTTTCCCAGTGCTTCTGCTCCTTGCCTGCCGAGTTTCCAAGAGTGCCCATGGAGACGGTCTCTTGCTTCTGATCCACAGCTCTGTGTTGCTGCTGTGTTTGGCTGGAGGTCCTGCTGCACTGGTTCACTTTTCACAGCCTTAAAAAGTGTGTGGCTGAGCAGCTCTGCTCTAAACTTGAACTCTTGAAAGCACAGGACCTCTCTCAATCCTGGTTCACCCTCCTGAGCAGACAGGAATTGCTGGGTGACCCCGTGTGCAGTAAAACCTCAGACAGGGCCGGCATCGATGTAGTGGCACCTTCTGGGCATAGAGATGAGAGCTACAGGTGTACAGCCCAAGCTTCTGATGGCAGCTGAGTGCTCATCCTGGTGCTGCTGCACTGTCAGGGCTCTCTTTGGCATCAGCAGGGAGGGAAGCCTTGATTCTGGTGCTGCTCTGCTGCCTCCTCGTCCTCACCTGGCCCAGTCCCACCAGGCATGTCCTGCTCTGCCGGAGCAGCGCCGTCCCTGTCGATGGTAGACACAAGCTGGCCAGGCTGCCCCACTGCTTCAGCTGCTGCACAGCAGTGGAAACTGCTCTTTGTTCTCTGGCAGGACTGTATTCTTTGGAATCATGTTTTAGTTTGAGGCTTTAGCACTCTGATGCAAGGAGGATTGAGGCAAAGTGTTCCAAGTGCAGCCCAGCCATCACATTCCTGTAGTGGCTGCACAACTGATGTGCAGGAAATGTTTGAGCTAGACTGTGCTGGTTGTGCTGCTGGAAACCTCTTTGGATGGCTTGCACAGTGCAGAGTGGTTGTTGCAGCAATTCCTGCTGTCTGCCAGCACTTGCATCAGTGTCCTTCAGGGATGTTCACTTCCCTGTCATCAGAGATGCAAAGCTGATCTCATCAGACCAGGCAGCTCAGAAACAGCATCTCTTATTGCTCGATTGTTTACCACATAAACTTTGTGTGAAAAATAGTTCCAAAGATACAGTGCTGAACCTCCAGCTCTGCTTGTTGTGGGACTAACCAGCTGCGGTTTAAACTTAAATCCCAAAACAAAGCCAACAAACAAAAAAATCCCCATCAAGCTAAAACCCAACCCCCAAACCAAGTGCCTGGCAGGTTTGGTGACTCTCTCTAGTCAGGATTAGGGGCGCACAACAGTGTAGGTTGTTATGTGTGCAGAACTTTTGAGGAGGGTTGTGATTTTGTTGGGGTTTTATAAAGCTGGGGACCTACTGTGCAAAGTTCTGGATTGCACTGCAGAGTTCTCACCACCTTTAATCCCTCTATAAAAGCTGTGCCTTTATGGCTGTTAAGGTGTTCCAGAGCCCTGGGTGCACAAAGGTGATGTGAGCTGAGCAGTACAAAGCTGAAATGGGTGGAATGTTCTTCTAATAACTGGGATTAAAATTTTCTCTGTGGTTTTTTGTTTGTAAAAAGCAGGCAGGTTTTGCTCTCTCCAGATTCCACACCGACATTGTCCACACCTCTCCTGGTGTGGGGGTTTTGGGTTGGTTCAGTATTTAAGCTGCATAGGAAAAGACCCTGGAAAATGTCTCCTCCTCCTCCTCCTCTTTCAGCTTTTGTTTCCAGCTGTTCCCTGGCATGTTTTCCTCTGCAGCCTCACTCTCTCAGAACAGCAGAGCATCTTTCCATTGCACTTGAGAATAGCTATGCTCTGAGCTGAGGCTTTGAGCTGTGGTTTTATAACCCTGCTGGTTAAAATCTGGTTTCCTTTCCCTTTGCCCCTCGCTGTCCCCTGGCACTCCAGCTCGAGCTCTACAGGAGCATTATGTTATATCAATTCCTGTGTGACTGCAGGCACTGGAGGAGGAAGGAAGCTCCAATGTGAAAACCTTCAGCTTTGTTTTGCTAAAGGCTCTGCTGTAAGGTGAGACTCACCTGAAAGAGAATTACCCTGGGGCACATGGGGTGGTGGCTCAAGGCAAGAAACCTCCATCAGAGTCTGCTTCTGCAAAAGTTGTAAATACAAGTTGCAACATAGCTCGGAGATTGTTTGTTCCTATAGAGCTTCTATTTGCTGAAAGTGTTTTTACGTAGCCACAGCTTTTTAGATTTTCTTCCTCTTTTCTACCTCATCTTTGTTTCGTTTCCATCGGCCCATTCTAGGCACTGTTAGATCATTTTAAAACTTTAACACCTGTTCTCCTGTAAATGTAACACCTGAAATTCTTAATGTCCTGTATGTTCTGTGCAGTATCAGACATTGAATTGGGACAAAAATCCTCGTGCAGTTCAAACATAATATTTGCTGCTTAAACCATCAGTTTAGGAGTAGACAGGCAGAAAGGGGACACAGAAAAGGCTGTATTTAAGTGGCAGTTTAACAGAGAGTTCTGAGCATCTTTGGGGTAACCTTTGAAGTAAAATGCAGAGTGTTTTTAAATTTCATTTTTTAGGGATTTTAACTTGTTTCCAGCCCAGCTGCTGAGTTCCTGAGCCCGTTTGGGGGTTTTATTGTAACATTTGCCTCTCTGTGCTGGTGATTGCCTCTGTTCCCTGCTCAGTCCTGGACACAGAAATTACCCTGCCTTGTTTCCTTTGGTACCAGCTGTAACAGCACCCGTAACAGGCCTTTTGCCCATGATTCTGGAGTGGAGGCTGAGTGGGCTGGAGACAGAACTAGATGGAAAAAACCCCAACCAAACAATGAACAGAAAACAGAACAACCCACCCCTCACCCCATTTTGCCCATCACTTACTTAATCTTAAACCCTCTCTTGTCCCAAGAGTTGTTATTTTTCTTACAATGTCAAACTGCCTGAGTAACTTGGTGGTAAAATCCATCCAGGAAACTGCAGTCCTGTGCTGTGGCACGAGGAGATGGAACTCTGCAGGGTAGATCTTACCTGAGGGCCTTACCTGTGCTGCTCACCCTCCCAGCAAATGTGTTTGCTGTGGAACACTTCTGTGGGTTGAGCCACACCTGTGTTCTTGCAGGGCTCATCTGTATTAGAAGGTTGAAATTCAATACTTTCTTCTGTTTTAAAAATGTCAAATGCTGGTTTTTCCCTGGTGGCAGCAAAAGTTGTGCTCCAGAGAGGCTGCCAGGGTAGCTGGAGCGAGATCTTTGTCCTGTAGGTCAAGAGGGGACCTGGGAGGCTCCAACTGGGGCTTTGAAAACCTATTTTCAGGCTGGTGAGAGCTGCTGCAAGGCAGCACAGTTTGTGCAGGTGTGTAGTGAGGTGCTTGCTGTGCCAACAGGGCTAGTCCAGCCCTCAAGGACAAGGAGGGAGCACTGAACATGCTTGCCGTGCATGGTAAGACAGATCCCTGGAGATTTGTTGTCCTTGGAAACAGCACATGGAAAGGTGAAACCAATGTTTGCAGCCATCCTGGTGCTCCCACTGTGGAGCAGCCCTTTCCTGGCATAGGGCTTATGGTTAGAGACCAAACTCAGGAGCCAGAGAAATTTCTGGGGAGTGGAATCTCTGTAGCTGATCCAGGAACTCTTCAAGTGCCTGCTTAACCTGTCTACACTCAGCTGGAGAGCTGCAGCTCTCTCTGGGTGTTTGGGTGTGGAGCTTTGGGCTGGAGATGCTGTTTTGTTGCTGGTAAAACCTGGAGATGGCAGCTGGGCTGTGGATGGGGGATCCCAGGGATCAGAGATCAGAGTCAGCCTCTGGACAATCCCTGAGCAGGTGTGCACCTGAGCCTGGCCTGCCCCAGGCAGGCTGCCCACGCGTGCTGTGGGGATGCCACGAGGGTCTGATGCTGCAGAGCAGCATTTCCCTGCACAGGTGTCCTCAGAAATGTAACTATGGAGGGATAGGATATTGAAAGTATTTTGGACAAATACTTGGATGTTTTGTGTTGGGGATTTTTTTTTTTTTTGTGTCCAAGCATATCTTGATGTTTGTACGGTCATCCAGCAACAATGCAGACTGTTATGGTGCCCTCTGATTTCCCTCACAGGCTGCCTTTGTTTCTGCCTGCAGCTGTGTAGTTTTTATGGAGATCTGAACTGCAAGGCATGAAGAAACTCTTTTGTTTTTTGTCACTTCTGTGCATAAAATCATTCTTGATTTTCTTCTAAAGCACAAATCCACTTCACATCCCTGATTCTGGACTGACTTTGGGCTGTTTCTGGGATTTCCCTGGTGTCTGCAGAAATTGTTGGAGCTTTAGAAACAGATTTGCTCCTGGCTTCAAATGCCTTTTTCTGATGCAGTTGTCCCCCTGAAGTGCACCCAGAACAGAGTTCTCTGTGTGAGGACCACGTAGCTGCTGAAACACTGCTGGGCTTGGAGCAGGCAGTGGACAAGTGAAATCTGCAAACCCGGGCTTCTTAGAGGTCTCCAAATCAGTGTTTTGCTTTTGGCTGGTTACAAAACCAAACAAGCAATTATTTGCCGAAGATCTCCACCTACAAACCCTCTCAGCTGGAGATGAAGATGCCTGGGAACTGATGTGAGCAGGCTTCCTGTGAAAGGCTTCCCAACTGAAATTCCTCTCAGTTGAAATGAGGTGTCTATGAATGGAAGATGGAGTATGTTTTTCAGGAGAAAATCTACAGCTAATTGAAAGGTGTTTTTTCTCTCTCCGTTTCACCCCGTGTGTCAGTATGAGGTGCTTGGCAGCTGGCTGGATGTCTCACGGAGCTGCCAAGCGCCGCAGCAGCTCCCGGGGCTGGCAGGGCTGGCAGAGCCAAACCATGTGCGGGGCCATGGGCTCTGTGTGGGGCTCCCTCCTGCCCAGAGCAGCTCCCGCTCATCTGCTGCACACCGAAATAATGGGAAGCTCTTGTTATCTCCCAGCAAGGGTGGATTGATCGATTGTGTGTGAGCTGCCCTGAGCAGGAGGGGGTGCAGGCAGGAGCAGGGGGCAGGAGCAGTGCTGGTCTCCTGCGTGCCCAGTGGTGACCGAGACCTCTTGATCCTGTTCCCAGAGCTCAGCTCCACTGCAGGACAGGATCACAGAGGTAAAATCACGTGCTTGCTGACCTTCAGTCCCAGCTCTGCAGGCAGGAACTGGGCTGTTTTGCAGTGATGCTGTTGAGGAACTTGTATCACCCTGCTCGAAACAAAGTAGTGATACTGTGAGGTAAACTGTATCACTGAAAGGCACAGACCTGGGATAAATCCGCCTGTGTTGGTTGACCTTTGTTGTTGGTGATGGTGATTTGTTTCTCTCTCTAAAGAGTAGGTAATTGAACGCATGACTCAAAAGGATGAGCTCATGTGTTGTTTGGAAGGGATTTTTCCCGTGGCTCACAGCGCTGAGCTGACTAGTTAAATTGCTGCTGTTAATGTGCTGCTGTACACACTTTTTAAGGTTGGGTGACTTCATCAGTTGTTACTTGAATAGCTTGAATTGTCTTTTTTCATCTGTTATGTTGATGTCCTCATACCACATTTTTTCTGAACAATTTAGTATCACTTACAGATGGCAGAGACAGTGACTACTCCTCTAAGTGCATAGTAGGAGCTGGAGTGAAGATAATGCTCCTGTGGTATCTTCCTACAGATGTTGCTGCCTGTTTTTAAAATACTCATGGAATGAAAGGATCTCAGACCTGCATCTGTGGGTGCCTGCATAACCTGGGTGCTGGCCCCAGCAGCTGCCTTGTGCCTGGGAGTGGGTTTGGTGTTGGATTAGTACATTTGGTTAAACCTGTTTGCTCTGAACATGCTTTCAGCAGCTCCTGGCCACCTGTGATTCCCATGCCTGTCTCCCTGTTTGACTAGAAGTGAAGCAACAAGTCTTTGTCTATCAACTTTTACCCACAAGCAACCAATTCTGATAGGTGAATTCTGCCCTTTTACTCACAGGCTGGTGACAACTTGTAAAAAAAGCCCAGAACAACAAGCCCCCAAAATAAGACATTTTAAACCACACTTAGAATGTGTCCTGGCTTTGTATTCTGCTCTTGGAGCAACTTGATCACTGGCCTCAGTCACTGTAGGGGACATTTCATGACCATCCCCACCATAAGTGGTTCTTAAACAAAAAGGTGCAGGATGTGGGGTGTGGTGAGAGGGAGCAGTGAACGTGACTGTGGTGTTGGAGGTGTAGTCACTGTTGTCTTGTGGAATATGGTTCTGCCAGAAAACAAGTCCCAAGAGAGCCTGACCAGAAGGGACAGGGTTCTCATGCACAGTTTATGTTCTCACAAAAATTCACAGTTGCTGTGGTGTTCTCGGCATCCACAGTGTTGTCTGAACTGTTGATAAGGTTTAAAACCAAATTTACCCATCTCTGCATAGTCACAGCTCCTGGAGTCCTTGCTGCTGAGAAGCTCCACCACACTATCCACCACATTCATCCTTAATGTTTTCCTTTTGCAAACACACAGTAGTGGATTTGCAGTCCACTGACCCACTCTAAAGTGTTCCTAGGTGCTTATCTACCTTTGTGGCAGTGAGAACATGCATTTAAGCCCAGCTGCACACTGGGTGACTGTGGCTTTGATCCTTCCCTGTGTAGTAAGGAAGGATTTTCACAACACGGGTTACAAATTCCTGGCTGGATACTCTTAGTGTTTGCCTGTTTTATAATCATGGCATGTCTGTAAATCTGTCAGCTCCTTGCTCTCAGAGCCCTACATCCCTTTCTCCCAAAGCTCCTCTCTGGTGCCATGCAGCATGACCAGCCCTTCACAGCTGGTTAATCAAGTTCACTGTGAAATCTCAGCAAGTTAAATATTTGATGTGTTTTCTCTGTTTTCATTCCAGCCCTGTGCTCTCCCCTCTTCCCAGCAGCCAGTGGTCAGTGTGGCACTAAACCTACTAACCTTTAGGGAGACCTTTAGGGAGCCTGAGGCCTTCTGCACTTGGCAGAGCTGATGACCTGTGAGCAAACAGAGGAGGCTGGGGGTGTTCAGGGGAAAATCCAACATTTTCAGTTAGACATTGGTGGTGTGGTGTCTTCAGCTGCACTAATGAGAATCACAAATCAAAGTCCATCACCAGGCTGGCTGGATGAGGCACTGTGGTGACACAGGGAGTCTTTCTGGTGGCTTCTGAGCCAGTCTTAAAATTTTCCAGTCGAGCAGAGCATTTCTGTAGGGCTGCAACAGATCAGGCACAGCTCACCCTCAGCCCTCTTCTGAGTGCTCAGATGCTGTCAGAGTTGCAGAATGCAGTCACTCTGACTTAATTATGTCTGTAGATAAAGGAACAATCCACTGAATTGCAGTGTTAGGTAACAAAAGTCCATTCAGTTTATCTTATTTCTTATTTATATAATGCATTGAGTAAAGGCTTGGCCTTGATTCATCATCACTGTATACCTCCAGTTTTGCCTGTTGACCTTCTGTATCACTTTGCAAGCAGGTTGGTTATCTTCTTTTGAATTATAAATAAATGAAACCAGATTCAGTTTTTAAAAGGAGGAAAAAAGCTGAGGTTGCATTATACAGGACGTGTCTGTAAGCTGGGGGAACTGAGTTTTAATGAAGTTAAAATAATGTGCACTGGATTTTTTTTGTGGGTGGACTAACAGCGAGGTGGATTCCGAGCTCCCACAAGCAGAAACATTCATGTAAGAAATGAGGTGGCAAAAGCATCTTTGGCCAATCTGACTCATGCAAACTGGAAATGACTGCAAGTGACAAGGAGAGTCTCTCTGGGAAGGAAAGCAAGCTTGTCTTAAATCTATATCAATGTTTCACTTGAGTACATTTATTTTTACTACTTTTTAATTTTTTTCCGTTTGGAAAGAGATTTTTGAGCATCATCTGGAATGTCTTCTGCCCCAGACTTGTGAATAAATTATGTTCTTCTTAGAGACACTGCAGATGCAAACTGGGGATGGTGCTGGCAGGTTTTGGGGAAGGTCTCAGGAAAACCTGCTGGTGGCTTGGTTAATGTGGGATGAGTCCTTTCATCCCTGTCATGGGGCAAGTCCTGGTTGTACCTTTGTGATGTCTGTGTAGGTGCAGGAATTGTTAGCTGGGGTTTGGATCATTGCAGAGCATCCCTGGAGGAGGACACTTGATTTGGACCAATAACCTAAAATGTGGTGTTGGCTCTGGCATTGCCCTGGGAGCTGGAATCACCCTCACCCCAGTGCTAAGTGGGGATCACCTTGGAAAGCTAAAGGAGGAAGGAGGCACAGGCTGCTCTTGAGTTTTGCTCAAACCTGCCTTTTTAAGGGGAGATGCCTTTCTGACCCCCACCCAGGCGTTAGGGCAGAGTCACCAGGTGAGTCTGCAACTGCAAACTTGTCTCCTTTTCTCTGAAACAAAGACCCACACAAAGCCCAGAGGCCACCGTGTTTCAGTAGTAAATATTTATAGAGCTTTGTTCACTTGAGCTATTTAAAGCAATCTTCCTGCGAGATCACATCTTTAAAGGGAGAGCATGAAATGCTCATCTCCCTTGTGTTTCTCCCTTTTCCAGTATGACTTCCAGATCCAGGTACCTGCTTGGCTGCTGCCTCCTCCCTTGTGGTCTTGCTGCTCATGCAGGTGCAGGGCCTGGGCTTGGCAGAGTGGACCTACACCTGTGTCCAAGCCATGAATTCCCAGGGGAAAGGGAACAGCCTGATACAAAGTAGTATCAAGTGCTGGGAGAAAGTTACCACTTCTCTTGGAGGGGGTTTTACTTTTTCTGTTCACATCAAGTGTCATCCTTTCGGTGAAAGCTTTAAGTAAGGTTGGATTGGGTGTGAGGTTTTCAGGTGATATTGATGCAAAGTGTGTTGTGCTCTGCATGAGTAATTTGGAAGAGATCAGAGTTTCCTCTAACACATCCTGTGGATTCCCATGGGAAAACGACTTGCCTTCTTAGGTTTTCCTTATAGGAACTGGCAAAAGAAAGGAAGGTTTGGGATTCCCTGGAGCCTTGCCCGGGAGCATGAAACCCAGCTCTGGAGGAGAATCGGGTGTCTGACATCAGGCTTGGTACAGCAGATCCCTCTGCACAGTGCCCTGTGCCAGCCCAGCTCTCTGCTCCAGGAATGGGGCTGGGATGGCATCAGCCTAAGCAGGAGTCTAAAGCAGGGCAGGAAAAATAACACAGGAGTTGGCCTGAATGCTAAATCTGAGAGAACAGCCCAGACTTGTTCTCTGAGCCTCATTTGCTTTGTTGCATCATGGTAATATTGGTCCAGAAAGAGATCAGTTGATATAAAATAGGCTTTAAACAGGAGTGTTTTCTTTTCCCCCAGTGCTGCTGCCCCGGGGCTAGGCAGGGCCAGCTCTCTGGGCTGTGTGTGCTGCAGGAGCATCCCAGTGGTGGGGTTGGCCCCTCCCTGCCTGGGGAGTGGGATTGGAGCTGGACTGCACATCCCTGCCTGGGGAGTGGGATTGGAGCTGGACTGCACATCCCTGCCAGGGGAATGGGATCAGAGCTGGACTGCACATCCCTGCCTGGGGAGTGGGATTGGAGCTGGGCTGCACATCCCTGCCTGGGGAGTGGGATCAGAGCCACTCCTGCAGACTGGAGTGTCCATCCCAGAATAAGCCGATCTTGACTCTAAGCTGAGGTGATGCTCACCTGGGGGAAACCCTGTCACCTGCAGAAAGGAAGTTCTAAAAACTTCCCTTAACTTGTATCAAACGTGCCTGAAATGTAAAGGTGGAGGAGCATGGTGTGGCCATGGCCATGCACTGTCACACTGCCAGCAGCCTCAGTGCAGAGGTGGCATCTAGTGGCTGCTGTGACCTTCTGTCCCCAGATCCCTGGGATAAAGGGGAAGCCAAGGCTGAGCTTGAGCTGTAGGCTGGGCCTAGGAAAGAGAGCTTGACTGCTCAGCTTTCTTGTGAGCTGTAAATGAGGGAGTGTCTTGGGCTGCAGCTCAGGACACAGTTGACTGTTACTGGGACTGAAACATAAGAGGCCAGTACTGGTGTTCACCACCGTGGCAAGTCCCATGATTTTGAGGACACCTCTAATTGATGCAGATTTTGTGGCACCAGTGAGCCATGGGAGAGCTGTGTTTGTGAACTGCAGCCTACTCAGTGCTAAGCAGCTAAAATAACAGACCAAAACCAGGGAGTGCCTTTGAGCTGTCCTGATGCACTGTTTATGGAAAAGGGAATCTGAAATCTTCTCCAAAACATTGCAGTTGAGAAGGTTCTTGTCCTTCATTAATGAGCTTGTAGACAGAGTGTGCTCCAAAACCTTTTGTAAATTCAGTTCTAGTCTGTTTGGGTGTTTGCAAGTTAAAAAGTGCAGCACTTTCCTCAGCCCATTATCAGATACCAGCTTGCTTTTAACTGGAGTGTGTGTGACCTCCTTAAGCCAGTGTATGTAACACCCAAAGACTGGTGTCCCTCTGGATTAAAGTATGTGCTGTAGTTTCAGATGAACATGGATTATTTAAAGCATTTCTCTGGTGACCAAGTGATGAGTTTTGAGGACAGGGAAGCCACGTTCCTCTGGGGATGTAGGCTGGGCAGTTAGTGGGCGAGGAGCATAATGAAGACATCTGCGTATTTGACATTCCCATTAACAAGTTTCCTTCTCTTCCCGGTTAAGCTGAACTCTCTCACTTTTGAAAGCTGTAGCCAAGCAATTTGTTTCACCTCAGCAGTGGCATTTTTGGAAGTGTGTGGCCTCCATGCCCTGAAAACTGTCTCTGTCCCCCTTTCATGATGCTTTCATGCAACTGCTCCACCCGTGCACTGCTGGCACTGAGGGTGATGGGGACTCACTGCTGACAGGGAGCTCTTGTTCCTAAGGAAGGGACAGAGTCTCAGGGGATTTTGCATCTGAAACAGAGCAATGGATTTAGTTAGCCTGTTCCCTAACAACCCATCAGATCCTGGTTCAGGAACTGACTGGCAGGGGAGGATGTCTGGATGCTCCCTTCTCATAGCAGAGCCGCCTTACTCCCCCTGCTCCTCGCCATCCCTGGGGATGAGGGAGATTTAGATCTGCCTGAAAATAAATACAGATCATTCTCTTGTCTCTGGGGGAAGATAAAATGTAAACTGCCTATTTTCTGTGATAAAGCACTGGAAATAGTTGGAATTTAAGATAATTATCTTTATTGCTTTTTATAGCACCCTATGAAGGCTGAAGTCTAATTTGTTTTTCACTAACAGGGAACTCCTGCAGATGACTCAGAAAAATCCATTTGCTTTATTGACAAACTTGTCTGTTTGGATGTCAGGGCAGTGTTCTTGCAGGAAAAGGGAAATGCAGGTCATAACACAACAGTGTGGGGTTTTAATAGAGATTCAAAGTTTGATATCTGTCGGCAGAAGCAAAAACTAAAGTTGATGTATTTAGAGTGAAGTGACTCTGCTTTATTAAAAGGTTGTAAATTAGTTGATGCTTCAGTGGGTGTGCAGTAATGGTGTTCTGTGCTTTGTTTATGCAACTTCACTACACTTGAAGCTTATTAACAAGAGCTTGCAGAGAAGCTGCTTTTCCTGGGCACCTGGAGCCCCTTGTCTTTGGGAAGGAGGTGGGAGGTGCAGTTGTGCCTCTTGTCCTGTGCCTGGGGCTGCAGGGTGTGCTGTGTTCAGCGTGGTTTGGACCTGTTGCTTGCAAGGGGAGTTGTGTTTTTTTTAACTTCTCAGTCTGACTGTGAGACAGACTCCCAGTTTTAACAAATTCTTTGTGTATTTGAAGGTAGTGGATGCCCCTTTTGTGAGTGAGTTGTGTGCCAGCACAGCTGGGTGCTGTGGTCTGGGGACTTTCTGCTGCTCTGGTGCTGTGGCTCTATGAATAGCAAAAGCAAATGTCTGTGCTGCTTCTCAGCCCTTCACAAGGGGGGAGTGTGGTCTGCCTTACCTAGCCCCCTGTGATCCACACCTCAGAACTGCTCAAAAGAAGAGACAGCAATCTTTGGACATCCTGCGTGTAACATTGATCTCCCAAAATGTCCTGTGGCTGCAGGCAGTGGTGTTTGAGAGATGCTGGGACTGCAGGCTGATGCTTCTAAACTGCTTCTGTCTGTGGCTCACCCCACAAAAGTCTAATTTATCACTGCTGAGTGGGACAATGCTACAAATCACTGAATCTCAGGGAATCATGGGTTTGTGGTAGAAGGAACCCTAACGCTCATCTTGTTCCAACTCCTGTGCCATGGTTCAGGGACACCTTCCTAGGTTGCTCCAAGCCCCATCCAACCTCTTTGATAGCTCAAATTCTAAGAGGTTTAATCCCACAATGGAGAAATCAGAAGCAATGTAGGGGTTTTCAGGGAGGAGGGATGGTGCTCCACGAGAGCAGTCTTTGCCATGGAGCAGAAGTCTGTTCCTGTCAGGTCTCTGTAGCCCTCCTCAAAGAGGCAGCAGAGCAAGGAGGAGAAAACATCCCTCCAGTAAACATGAAATGAGAGTTCCTTCTGGGCAGAGCAAGGTTCTGGTGCATCTCTGAACATGTTCTCAAGGTTTGCTCAGCTTTTCATTGCTTTTCTTTCAGGAATTGACTACAAGACCACTACTATCTTGTTGGATGGCAGAAGGGTCAAGCTGGAACTCTGGTGAGTGTTTCTGAGCCTTTCTAACCCAAACCCTGGGAGCTCAGGCCAGGTGGGCAGGGACATGGGGCTTGCAAGGTGCTGTACCTGGCTGTGGAGCACATGGACCATCTCTGGGTTTGTGGTGGGACTTGCTAGCTGTTCTTACCAGAAAGTTACTCTGGCAAACCAGATTCCTTTCTGTCAATCAAGTAGCACAAACACCATGCTGCTCTGTGCTGGAATAGTCTGATTTCAGTCATTGTCTGTCATAACTGATCATTTTCACCATTATTCTGCACTTGAGACCCCACCTGTAGTTCTGTTGTCCAGAGTTCCTGGCACAAGAAAGACGTGGATATTTTAGAACAGGTTCAGAGGAGGCCATGAAGATGCTCCAAAGGCTGGAGCCCCTCTGCTCTGGAGCCAGGCTGGGAGAGCTGGGGGTGCTCACCTGGAGAAGAGAAAGTTCCAGGGAGACCTCAGAGCCCCTTCCAGGGCCTAAAGGGGCTCCAGGAGAGCTGGAGAGAGACTTTGGATAAGGGCAGGAAGTGACAGGACACAGGGAATGGCTTCCCTCTGCCAGAGGGCAGGGTTAGGTGGGATACTGGGAAGGAATTTCTGGCTGTGATGGTGGGGAGGCCCTGGCACAGGGTGCCCAGAGAAGCTGTGGCTGCCCCTGGAACCCTGGCAGTGCCCAAGGCCAGGCTGGACAGGGCTTGGAGCAGCCTGGGACAGTGGAAGGTGTCCCTGCCCATGGCAGGGGTTTGGAACTGGTTGATGGATAATGTCCCTTTCAACCAAATTGTAACATCATTCTGTGTTCCCATACAGTTCTTGATCACTGAGGGACTAGTACTGTTTTGGAAACAATACTGGATTTTCCTGAAATTCAAGGATGAGAAATAGAAACAAGAGAAGGAAAGTAGAAGAATAAAACAGGTCCTTAGTCCCTCAGCAGCTGGATATTTCTCAATGCCTTGAGTAGAAAATTAAAATGAGCTCTGAAGAGACATCACAGCATCAGGGTAGTGTGAACCCCTGGAGAGCAGGACTGACTGGAGTGACTGGACACTGGGACAGAGATGGGAGAGCACTGCATGGGAGGGGTAACCCCTGCCTTATCTGTCAGCACTGGAGGGACAGCTGAAGTCCTTCTGGCTGAGCTTTGTCTGAGGTCTGACTCGCTGAGAAGCTGACACAGCAGTCTGTGGAGATGAAAGAGGAAGGGTAGGACAGGACAGGATAGGTGAGGATAGGTAGTTTGTCCCTACCCTGCTTTTCACATGGATCTGGTAGGGTGTGACACAGGTCCTAAAACATGGAGTTAAATATCCCCTTGCAAGTGCTTGGGTCAAGTAACAGGAATATTAGTAATGTGTGAATTGTTAAATAGGAATGAACTCTCAGCCTCAGTGACTGACTCTAGCAGTGTGTAGTTTGGTGGTGTAATTACACCCCTGCTCTCTGAAGCTGGATGTCCTCGTTTTTCTTAGAAAAAGGAACAGAAGCAGCTAATTTATCTCTTCTAGCCTCCATTGTGGCACTTGCATTCTTGTCTCTCATGTAAGATGTCTGTTTTAACATTTCAGCCCCAAGTGCGTAGTAACTTAGTGCTTCCCTCCTGAAACCATCTTTTTATACTGTAATTCTTGAGCTGAAGAACAGCACAGGAACTGAAGAGCTCATAACACTGATTGATGATGCCTTAGTGTAATCTTTTACCATTACTTACCCAGTATTTGATTGTCGAGGGAGAAGGACATGTAAGCACAGGCTGTTAGATTGATGTCCAGGATCCTACAAAGCTTTAGATCTGAAAAAAAGACTGTCCTGCATGTGAGGTCAGTATGTTTTTCTTAGAGCTGCAAATCTGGAGCTGAGGGATTCCTCAGCCTTCTCAGTGGTCATTAAAGTGTCTGTTATCCTAGCCCAGGGAATAGGCTTGACAAACACCATAATGTGTCTCTGATTAGCCTGACACATTTCGGTATATCCTGGTTAAATCAAGAGTGCTGGACTCTAGCTTCTTGTCCCAGATGGGCACTGAGAGGTGCTGGTAATGTCAAATGTAGTTACACTTTGTCCAGACAGGACAAATGATAGTGACTGAAAAGCCCCTTACTGTCACAGTGGTCTAGAAACACTGGAGCCTCCTCCTGTTCCTCTGCTTTCTGTAGGGTATAAACACCGGGTCCGTCAGGGGTCTGGGTGTAAAGAGAATTCCCTTTAGTTTTGGTTAAAATGTGTAAAGCCTACCTAGTGCAAGGCAATTTCTCCTCCTGTGAATGGTCACTTTTAGGTTGGCTGCTCTCCCTGGCTGGGAGAGCTCTGCAGACTCACTCTGACTTTGAACTCCTGTGGACTGAAGGGAACTAGGCAGAAAATCCTTTACCCAGGGGAGTAACATGACTTACACCCTCAGACATCATCAGGCAGTACTGCAGCCTGGTTTGGGCTTGTACCTTCTCCGTGGCAAGCAGGATGACAGTGACAACCTGTAGCCAAAGGGAGTGATGTACCCACCAGTTCTTCCCCAGAAGGACCCACCATGCAGAGCACTTTGGGTACCATGCAAGTCCTAAAGATCTGACAGAGATTAACACTGTTTATTTTATTTTATTTTATTTTATTTTATTTTATTTTATTTTATTTTATTTTATTTTATTTTATTTTATTTCTTTATGGCCTGTAGGAGATATGCAGTATGGGAGGCAATTCTTCACATCTCATAGCTGTAACTTTTCTGTGTTCTAGGGACACCTCAGGGCAAGGAAGATTTTGCACCATTTTCAGATCCTACTCCAGGGGAGCCCAGGTAAGTGCTGCTCTCAGGGCTTTGATGGGATACTTTTGCTTTTCCTTTAGGCTGTGTAAGCCTTTCCTGCCATAGTAAAGAGCTCTGAAGAGGAATGCAGTGATCACCAAAAGGATCTCTGTAGATGACAAGAGACACTGAATGTTGTCTTGTTGCCTGGGATTCTGTTCTTATGAAATGCTGGGAGAGAAGGGAATGGCAGAGTTTGCTAAACTCCTACAGAAAAGGTCTGTGCAGACAATATTCAGTCTTAATTTCTAGAGCAGGGCTGAGAGATTGGGGTTAGAGAAGATGAGGCAATTCGCACTCTAGATCTGCCTTAGCTTTAATGTGGGAGCTCCTGCTTTCTAAGGCTGCTCATATTTGTTTAAATATGGCACTGGCTTTCCCAGTGGAGATCTTCCAGTCTGTGTTGCTTTCAAGTCACTTCCAAAAACAGGCGTGGCTCCTACTTGCCTGTTTCAGACAGACTTGAAACTAGAGCAGCTCAATTGGAACCTAAAGTATGTGTGTTCCTCAAAACATGAGGCAGAGTGTTACATTTTGAGTTTCTCCTTTGGGCCCTGCTCCAGAATAGCATCAGGATCCTCAACAGCACAAAAATCTCCTGGTCCTCTGGAAAATTGCTGTTTAACAGTGCTTTCTCACAGTTCTCCTGTTGTCCCTTTAGTAACATGGCAGGGTCCCTCCCCAAGTTAAATGAGTTACATTATTTTCCTTATTTTTTCCAAGTTGGAAAATTTTGGAGAAAATTCCTCTTCTCTTAGGCACTAAGAGTCAGAAACTGCATGTCGGCCTCCTGAGTGTGCCACTATCCTGGGACATTCCCAGCCTTTGGGAAATGTTGCACTTTTACTCAAGCTCTTACCACACTTGGCTTTTTGCTCCTTGTATCTGTAGACCTTTGCTTTGCTAACTGGCAAAATCCATGTTGTTGTCTTTCTCTGACTTCCTGCAAATTGAGTTGTGCCACAGACAGAGGAGCACCTCACCTGGGGTTTACTGCTGAGATCTCCCCGTGTCCTGTTTATTCCTATTAGTGCAGATCTCTGGTGGTCTGGATGCTTTAAGGCAGCTCCTTTGAAGCAAAGGCCAATTCCCTGGTGCTTGCAGAAAAGTGCAAGGCAAGGAGAGTTGAAGTCTGCAGTGGGAGAGTGCAGGATCTCCCATTCACATGCTCAGTCCCCTGTCAGAGTTTCTTTCAGCTTCTACATTTCATTTTCTTCCAGCCTTTATTACATTTCAGAAAAATCTGGAACCCTGATCACATAATCAGTTTGTGCTGGAAAGGACCTCAAGGCTCATCTCATTCCAACCTCCCTTCTCTCGGGGTTTGCTGTGATGATCACAGGTCTTGCCTTCCTCCCTGCCCTGCCTTAGCAGATCTGATCTCATGAGGGACACAATGAACTTTTGGGCTCAAGGTGGAGGCTTGTGGTGCTGGCATGCCTGGCACTCCCCTCTTATTTTCTCTTACTTCCCTGGGTGTTGAGTTTCCACTTCATCCCTTCTCTGTTGGGGTCTGCTGGGCCGGCAGGTCCTGAGCACATCACTTCAGGGTCTCCCTTTGGGGCAGAAGAGGAGCATTTGTATTTGGGATAGCAGAGCACTGGCCTCCAGGCACTGGTGGGGCAGGGGGAGTGTGCAGCCAGTGATGGTGACTGCAGGGCCAGGGAGGAGGGGGACGTGGTAACCCAGTAGTGTTTCACCCTGCAGAGCCCACTGGGGCAGTCTGGAGCTTGCTGTGTTGCAGAAGGATTTTTATGTTAATTGTCAAAGCATGGGGTATGGTGAAAAGTATTTAGTGTGCTTAAAGGTGCTGCAGGAGTCTTTTTTGCTCTTGGACTTCCACTCCTTTTCTGCTTGGCTTCAAGGTCTCAGTCATTCCAGCAGAGCTGGCTTGCTGATCTCGGCTGTTGTGAGCAGCTGTGGCTCTTCTGGCTGCTGTGAGCAAATGCAGACTGTTGCAGGAGTCATCACAGAGGGGAGAAAGAGTGGTGGTGGTGTTTCCTGATCTAACCAGGAAGAAGCAGTGTTAGGATTGTTTCTGATGCCCTCATATGCCAGTGATTTAAACTGTTTCTGAAAATGTGGCTTGCCAAATTCTTCTCAGACAGCGTGATAAAATGCTCCCATCTTGCAGCAAAGCTGCAGCCCCAAAGAAATGATGAATATTGTTGAGTTCTGCTTAGGCAGGTGCTTTGAGGAGCTGCTGTTTATCTTGTTCAGGCTTCTTAGTATACAGGAAGGTGGTGGATTTTTGGCAGCTCAGCAGACTCAGGTGTAGATTCAGCCCTCCCTTATGGCTGCTTGGGTTGCTGCAAATACCTCACCTGCCTTGGGTCCTTTGGATGGGATTGTCCAGCTGCTGAAGGAGCCTGCCCTGCCTGCCGAAATACTTATCAAAAGCTCAGTGCTAAATACCCCCCTGATGTGCTGTGCTGTTGAGAAGAGGTTTGGCAGCAGGATGTCACTGCCTGTGAGCCAAGGTCTGAGGTGCCAGCTGGAAAGCCATGATCAAATGAAGCTGTGAAAGAGCAGGCAGGAGACACAGAGTGTTCTGGTTCCTGTCAGCACTGGACCTTCTGTTTAAGGTCTATTTCATCCTGTGGGACAGAAAATCCCCCTCTCTGGGTGAGGGGGGGTACTCAGCCTTCTTCAGCAACAGCTTTTTTCCATCAGTGGAGAATATCAGCGAGTGACACTTTCCTGGCCAGCCAGTCACCTGCCTGCATTGTGCTGAGGTCCTTGACAGTTGTGCAGGTGTTCTACCTGTTTCTTACATGCTGGAAGCCCCTAAAGCATCTGGGAAACCTTTTTAGACAAACCTGCTTTGCATTGACAGCATGCAAGCTGATTTTCTCTTAAAAGCTTTTTGCTTATAAACCTGCTGCAAACCTGTTGCAAGCAGGCAGAGATTATATTTCCCCACCACCATCTCGGTTATGTGGACACATCTTTGTGTAAGCTCCTGCTGAATGCAAATTTGGGTTCTGGCAGAGTAAGTGTCCACATGTGCTGCTGGATACAGTAACTGGGGGTCTGTCTCTGTTCCTTGTTCACTGTGCAAGGCACTCGTGGTAATTTCTGTCACTGGTGTGCTGAGGATTGTGCCAATCCCAGTAGTGTGGAACAAAACCAGAGTGTGAATGAACTCTGAAAATCCAACTGTGAAAAGACCCTAGATGCATCTAGGGACGAGTCCAGTCATCTTCTACCTCCACAGAAGCTGTAGGCAGACTGAGGAGGAAAAGAAGGAAGGCTGATGGAGGGTTGTGAGGGGTCCAGGTCTCCTTGGGCTGAGAAGCTGAGCATGGAGCTTTTCACTCTGTACTGTGGGAACCTGGGGTACATAATGGTACAAAAGGGCTTTGTGAAACTAAAAATCGAGAGCTATGGAGATAATAGGGTGTTGACAACCATCTAAGCACTTACAGAACAAATTAGGCTGCAAATGGGAAGCTGTTCATTTGTTGAGTTGAGGAAATTAAAATTCTGTGCACGTTATTCCAAAGGAGACTTTAAAAAAGCCTGACAGATCTTACTTGGAACTGTCTGCAGAGATGGAGCCAGCTCCCTCCCTGTGCATGACTGAGTGCTGTTCTCTCTGGGGCAGAAATGGCAATGGCAGAGTGGATTTGGGATGTGTGCTCTGGAAACGTGGTGTCTGCAGCATGCCAGTGTCACTTGAAAATAGTGGGAGCTTATGTGGCAGCACCAGGAGCTGGCCAGGGGTTGAGCAGCTTTCTTCCTCCCCCTGCTGAGCTGCAGCACGGGCTCCATACCCAGCTGGGCAGGAGGGGGATGGAGCAAGGCATGGGCAACTTGGCCTTGGTGTCTTCTGACCTTTGGGAAGCTTTCCTGGCCAATCTTCACTCTAAAGGTGTGTGCTGGAGCTTTGGTGTGGCTGGAGGCTCAACTGGCAGACAAGGTGTCATGTTTTGCACTTAGAAATCCTGGTCTTGACCTTCCACCCTGCTGAGAATGTAGGGATGTGTTTTTGCTGAAGTTTTAGCCTTATTCCTATTCGAAGAAGATCCAGGCAGAAACTGCCAGCCAGCTTAAAAACTCTCTCCTCCTCAAGCATATTCCTGGCAGAAATAATCGTCACAAACTAGGTCTTGGGTCTGTTTCTCTTGGCTGAAGGAACTTATCAATCCAGAAATGAAGCAAGTAGACTTTATTTATCTTGCTGGCCATTTGTCTTGGAAGGGGGTCATTGAACCCTTTGCTTCATTATTTCCTGACTCTCCTTAATTCTCACACACAGCCTTGGAAGCTGGAAATCAAAAAAAAAAAATAATAGAGGAAAAATTTAAAGAAAGCTCAGAGTATTTTTTTTTTCCAATATGCAATTAAAATGTGATGTATCCTTCTAGTAGGTATTTCCAGATTGGGTCCTTGAGAAGCAGTATCTTTGTTTTTGTGGGATTTTAAGTCATGGAAAATCATTACTTTCTTCTTACTTCTCTCTTAATCTAGGAGAAACTGATCCTTTTCTCCTCCAAAACAAACATAACCACCTTTTCTTTTTGATTATTAAGTTTTTGGACTGTCCTAGAAATGAGACTACAAAAAATTATGGACTCTAGGTGTGAGCTCCAGACTTTCCTTGAAGGACACTGAAGATGCTCCCCCCACCCCACAGATGCTTCTGCCATTATGTAAGCTCACATTCAGGTCCTACAGAACAGCCTCAAACCCAGACTTTGAAGGGCTTGCTCTTCATATTGGGCTGTCAAACATAAAGCCAACCCACCTGAGTTGCCTTTTGTGCCCTCTGCCCTTCTATTTTTGTGCATTTGAGCCTTTCTGTGGGGGTACAAATGCAGATGTGGAGATGTTTGTTGGGGGGCCAGCGAGGACAGAAAACACAAACTTCACCTGGAGAGTGATGGAGAATGACTGCCTGGGGTAGGAGCACTGGGTAGTGAGGCTGGGAGTACAGCTCAAGAATCAGAATTGTTCTAGGAGCAATAATCTGAATTGTTATAAAATTATCAAATTGTTCAGGCTTTGAGAGCTGCTTATTCCCAAAGAGCTGAGAGAAGGGCAGACAAGGTCAAGGCACACCCAGTGCATTCCGGGAACAGCTTCTGTTCCATGAGAGGGGAGCCAGCTCCAGATGTGTCTTTATTATTGAGGATTCAGGTGCCTTTGTGGCCCAGATGTCAGTTTATCATAGGAATGATCATGTGCTCCACATTTCATGTTAACGATTATTATTTTGTAAATTTGAGGTATATCACACACAAAGCTTCTGCACAGGCTCCTCCCAGTTCACCACGGGGGTTGGCCACAGCAGGGATCGTAAAGCTGGGTTTTGGGAGGACTGGGCAGCTTGTGTTTCCCATCTGTGTAGCACATCTTCCATTTCAGAGGATAAAGGAGCAACTGGAGGGATACAGGAAGGTGCTCCATGGTCCCTGACTTGCACCAGGACAGATGCTGGGAGTGTCTCAGCTCTCTCCTTCCCTGTCCTGAAGCCGGACCTCTCACAGGGAGGACTGGCCTGAAAGCTGAGACCTTCCTTTGCCAATTTGAGATCCGTTTGCTTTTCCTGGGGCCTTGCTATAGGGGCTGGCTGTTCCTGGAGGATACCCCTGATTCAGGGAAGGCTGGTTCTGCAGAACTTGGTGCTCAGTGATCTGGTTTGGTTTGTCCTTAGCCTTGCTGCTGCTGGGTTCCCTTTTGTCCAGTGCTGCCTTCCCAGCTGGATTCCTCCTCTCTCGGCACACAATCATCTTTCTCCCTGGTTCCCATTCCAGGCATCTTGTATTGTGATTCTGCCCAGTCACTTGGAGTGCCTATTGTCACTTGGAATGTCCTTGATTGCAAAGAAGAGTGACAAGAAGTCAGAAAAATAACAGGAGGGTTGCAGAAAGGCTCTGCTGAGGACAATTCCATAAATACTGTCTGTGCCCAACCAGTACCAAGCAGCAGCTCCTGACTCGTGTGCCTGCAGGGCCAGGCACAGCCTACTTTCCTTGTGTCTGTCCTCAGAAATACTCAGATTCAAGAAAATCTCACTTGCTGGGAAGTGCTGTGGACCTGAGTGGTGGCCAACAGTGTGGCTGTGCTCCTGGGTCCTGCCAGCCTGGCTTGGGGTGAGGTGGAGGCTCCCCAGAGCTGCTCTGTGTCTTCCCTGCCGAGTCACACCTGTGCTGCTGCCAGCTCCATGTGCTGCACCTCAGAAGGTGACTGGGAAGCAAGTCATGGATGTAGGTGTGTTCAGGGACAATGGATGTGAACCTGAGGATGCTGTAGGTACCTCTGGCCTGAAGAAAGCGTTCTCTGCCAGTGTGGTAGTGACAGTGGGAACCACCTTCAGCAAAGTCTGGATGGATCCTGGTCCTGAGAGCGCAGTCTGTGGAGATACTGTCGTGCTTGTTGGCATCATTCAGCTTCTTCCTTGTCAGCAAAGGGCTCACAGTGAGACAGGTTCTGGAGAAGAAGGGTGTGCTTGAATATTCCTTCCTGTCCTCCTGCCACCTCACCACTGACTGCAGCTGTTCTATGTAAGGAGATAGAAAAAAAAGTGTGCTTCTGCCTCAGTGAGTTTGTATCAGATTTGTGACAGGAGTAGAAGTGTGCTTGCTCCTCCAGATACAGCCACTAAGGCAATTCCTCCTGTGTAGAGACCTCAGCTTTGGAAATTATTTGAGGGTTAGCAAATCAGGAGTAAAACCTTCCCTAATGACCTGGGACTGAATTAGCACAGCCCTGTTGTCTCAATTTTTGCCCTATCAGCACACAAATGGTGCAATGTTCTGTCCCTTTGTTTCTTGGTTTCTGCATGTGGGGGTCTTTCAGGGGTGTCCTGCCCCTTTCACGTTGCCTACCATGAAACTTCCTGATTGCTTCTGATTGTCTTCCACCAGGGAATTCTCTTGGTGTATGACATCACTAATCGCTGGTCCTTTGATGGGATAGACCGATGGATAAAGGAAATAGATGAGGTAAGTGAATGGAAGAACATAAGCAGTGATCTATAGCAGAGATATGGGGAGGTATCACCCAAAGTGTTACCTAATATGGGCACAGGAGTGGCTCTGCTGTGGAGGGGACATGATGGCAGTGCAGTTGTAAGTGGAGCAAAGTAGTAAGTGTCTGCCCTCCACCTCTGTGTAAATCTGGAGAGGTAGTAAAGGGCTCAGAAATGATCAAGAAAGACAGGAAAGTTCCCTCAGAAATGAATGCACTGAGAGCAGACAAATTAGTCATCCCCACCACACAGAAGTGCTGCTGGGCAGTCCCTCAGCCACAGAGCAGCTTCCACTTCTTTTGCCTTCACTGCTATTGCAGCTAAGCAGAAAGCTGGGCGTAGCCACGATTTCTCCACTCCTTTCCTTGTTCCAGCACGCCCCAGGTGTCCCTCGGATCCTGGTGGGAAACAGGCTGCACCTGGCCTTCAAGCGGCAGGTGCCAACGGAGCAGGCGCGCGCCTACGCCGAGAAGAACTGCATGACCTTCTTCGAGGTGAGCCCCCTGTGCAACTTCAACGTCATCGAGTCCTTCACGGAGCTGTCCCGCATCGTCCTCATGCGGCACGGCATGGAGAAGATCTGGAGACCCAACCGAGGTCAGTGGGCAGGAGGGAAGGCTTGGGCTCACAAGGAGCCCTGGGGATGTGGCTGCCCCGGGTGGGAGGTGTGGAACTGTGGGAGCTGCATCCACCTGATGGGGAGAAGTGCCAGACAAGCTGAAGCTGAGCCAGAAGCTGCCTGTGCTGCTGCAGGGATGGGCAGATCCAGAGGGCAGTTCAGCATGTCTGGGACCTGAAATGCTCTGGGGCATCCTCTGCCTTTCCACTTACTCTGGATGAGGCTGAGGGCAATTAAGCTCCCAGCTTGAAAGTACTTCAATCAAACAGCTGTGTGGAATAACTCCAAGTGTAAGCACCTTGCCCTTGCCTGAACCTGTCTTCCTTGTTTTGGAGGGTAGCAGAGTGAGCCCAAGGAGCTTCTGAAAGGGACTAAATCTCATCCCTGCTGTCAGCATGCAGCAGTGGGCTGGGTTACTCCATATATCCAGGCATGTGTGCCACAGAGAGGCAAACCACAAGCAGGTTATGTCTCAGCCTGTTGAGTTTGAAGCAAAATAATCTCAGTTCCCACATTATTCCATGGGGAAGGGAGGTAGCAGTGTGTCCCACTGCAGTCTGAGCAGCAGCAGATCTGTGTTTCTGGGATGACCTGCTCTCATATGGATCTTCACCTCCTGCTCACCAGGGTGGGAAAATCCTGTTTGCCAGCCCCAGTCACCAAATTTTCTGCCCAGGCTCCTATCCCCAACCTGACTCCTGTGCCATGGTCTGCACATCACTGAGGGATGGTGGGCAGGGACTGAGCTGAATTCACAGACCTTTCCTGAATCTCTTCCAGAGGATTTGTAACTGCAGGCTGCCTGCTTGGGAATTGAGAGGGCAAAAGGAAATGGCATCAAGTTTCTGCCAGAGGAAGTTTAGATTAGACATTAGGGGAAATTTCTTCACAAAAAAGGTCGTCAGGCACTAAAACAGGCTGCCCAGGGCAGTGGTGGGGTCACCATCCCTGGAAAGTGTTCAGAAAAGATGCAGATGTGACACTTGGGGACGTGGTTTAGTGGAAGCATTGGCAGTGCTGGGGGAATGTTTGAGCTCGATGGTCTTAGAAGCCCTTTCTAAGCCAAATGATTCTGTGATTCCA
Organism: Chaetops frenatus; assembly: GCA_013400775.1. Classification (NCBI taxonomy): domain Eukaryota; kingdom Metazoa; phylum Chordata; class Aves; order Passeriformes; family Picathartidae; genus Chaetops; species Chaetops frenatus. Next base: position 105,118 of record VZTR01031814.1, read on the forward strand.
TGAACGGGGGGCTCCCTAGCAGGCAGTGGGGATGTTCCTTGTCGGGAATGGCAGCGTGGCTCTGGCAGCGGACAGGACAGAGGGTAACGAGTGCCCTCGTGTGGCCTCTGGCTGCCAATTCCCCGGCGAGGACAGGGACTGCCCCAGGCAGGCTCACGTGAGACGCGCTGGGCTGGAAGGATGCTGGCAAGGGCACAGTGGTGTTCTGGGTGTTCTGGCTCCGTGTGGTCTCTGTGGCCTGGGGGTTTGGCCTAGGGGTTCTGCAGAGAGCTGCCCCCCCTGAGCAGGTCCCAGGTGACAGTGTCCTGTTTCAGAACTTGCTGACCCTGTTGCCTCTTTCCCAGGCACATCCTGGTTGCCAGAGGATGGGTTGAGACGCCAAGTGTCTGTCAGAAATGTAAGCCAGGCCCTGCCAGCCCCGGGTGCTGAGCAGAGCAGAGCTGGCAGTACCTAACCCTGTGTTCACACCAAAGCTGGTGTCTGGCAAAGCACAAACCTCCAACAGCAGAGCTCACCTTGATTTCCCAAGCCTTTGTGCTAAATATCCTGCTGCCTACTCCCAGCTCCTGTGCAATCATTATTGACCTATCTCCCTGAGGAGCTGGAGCTGTGCAGCATAAGGAATAGTTGTGGGGGAAGGGCAGCCCAGGGCATCTCGTGGCCCTTGACTGTGTGGTCCTTTCTCTCCGCAGTGTTCAGCTTACAGGACCTGTGCTGCCGAGCCATCGTGTCCTGCACCCCGGTGCACCTCATTGACAAGCTCCCCTTGCCCGTCACCATCAAGAGCCACCTGAAATCCTTCTCCATGGCCAACGGGATGAACGCAGTGATGATGCACGGCCGCTCCTATTCCCTGGCCAGCAGCGGGGGCGGGAGCAGCAGCAAAGGGAACAGCTTGAAGAGATCCAAATCCATCCGGCCGCCCCAGAGCCCCCCACAGAACTGCTCACGCAACAACTGCAAGATCTCTTAGCAGGATGGGCACCCTGAGCTTCTGTCGGATCCACACCCACCCACCGCTGTACAGCTGTTTGCACTCCGAACCCTTTCCCGCTGGATCCTTTCGGATGGGCCACGGTTGCTTTTCCAATGGCACGCACAGGCGTTAGGAATGTGCTCGCGTTTTGGCTTGGCATAGGAAGAAGCATGGTGCCGGCTGGATCCCGCAGCGCTGGCGGGGAGAGGATCTGCCAAGTGACCCTCCAAGAATGCTTTGGGCTTTGCCTCTTGGCCTGGGGTGGAAAATTCAGCAGCTGCTGGGTTGGGGAGGGGGGAAGGGGAAAAAAAGCTCATCCAGTCTCAATGGAGCAATGGATTTAATGGAAGATTGAGAGGCTTAAGGGAGTAGGCAAGGAGAGTCTGTGCTGCAACTTTAACTCTTGGCCTCCTGAACAGATTGCTGGTGCAATAGTGATCATTGGATGTAGACAAAAGGAACCAGGGACAGGGGACTAATGACAGTTTTCACCGGGATGTTAACCTGCTGTTGCCAAAAAAATCCAGAAAACAAGGCAAGAGTTGGCCAATTGGAAAGGGGAAGGCAGCACTCCGTTCGCCGCCTTCACTTATTTATGTAAATATTATACATATATATAAATATCACTTGTTTTTTAAGGGTTTTTTTAAGAAGCAGTCAGGGAAAATTTTATGCAGCCATGTAAATACAAGCACTGGATTGACTTTCCCAGTGTCAGCAAAGGGGACAAGTGGAGGATTTTCCAATGAAAACACATAAATGCTTTAAGAGACTTTCCCTCACCTCTGGGCTCATGCTGACTTTTTTAAATACTACATGTGCAGAAGGAAAGGATGTTGGTGTGGAACATGCCCCAAGCTGCTCTATTCCTGTCATTCCCTAGAATTTGTGAGTGCCAAAGGCAGGGTGGGATGGCAATGCATGGAGAAACAGAGCAGTGAGGCTGGGGTCCTGGGGCTCTGGAGTGTTTTGGCAGGCAGGAGGAAGAGGCAGCTCTGGGGTCAGACTGATGCCTTGCTCACTTTGTGCTTTCTCGTCGGGCATTTGGGAGCAGAGGGTGGAAGCATTGTGCCTAAAGCAGAGGGAAAATGCTGAATTTTGTCCCTTATTGCTGCAAAGCCTCAGCCATCGCTTCTAGTGCCCTCCATCCATGACAGCACCCCATGTGACAGCCCCTACCTAGATCCTGGCTGCTTCCAGCTTTGCTTTCCCAAAGATGCTGCCTGATGAGCTCACGCTGCTGTGGCTCCTCCTGGATGAAAGTGGGAAATGGCAGAAGTGGCTTTTCCCACTGGAGCGTGAAGGAGCAGGGACTGGGAAGGTGGAAGGTTGGGGATCTGCAGGTCCCTTAGTGACAAAATCACTTGGCTCTTGGGTCAGTCCCAGGAGATGGGAGAGCAAACTGCTTTGCTCCATGGGATAGCTCCTGGATCTTGGAGGGGCAAGAGCTGGGGATGGATATTCTGTCAAGCAAGTGCACCTGCTTCCCTGGCTTTGTTCCACGGCTGACCTGTGCTGGAATTCACCTGGAAACTGAGAAATAGCACCCAGCCCTTATCCCAAAAGCTGAGGGAGCTGGCAGTGGGGCTGGGCTGCGGTGGCAGGTTCTCATAGGTGGCCAGGGTGTGTAGATGGTGAGTAGCGTGGTAGGAAGTGAAGTGTACAGTGCTGCCATCTCCTCCTGGGGTCAGCAGCTCCTCTAGGCCTGGGCTTGCTCTGCTCCCCCTTTCCAGGCAGCCTGGGGCACTGCATGGGCAGAATGAAGCCGCTGCAGCTGCACGCGGCCGACAGACCCGCTGTGTCCAGACAGCAGGGACAGCAGGGACACAGGTCCCCCTGTGGGGACATTGCTTCCCTTGCTCCCAAGCTGACCTGGGAGGTGCCAGAGGCTTCCCCCTCCCCTCTCTGCAGAGCACAGCATGGGCAGGTCTCTTGGCTCGGCTCTCTCGTGCTTTGTCACCCAGCTCAAGTGAGCGAGGACAGAATTAAACCCCAGGCAGGTGGAGGGGGAGAGGAATCCTTTGTAGTGGTGCTTTGGCTCAAGAGCAAAGCCGTGGCCGGGCCGTGCCGGTGGCACCAAGGCCAGGGGATTTGGAGGACCTGTCTGGGATGGCTGGCACCTGTTTCCCATCACTTAACACGCAGCAGAAGACAATGGCTGGCTGAGCTGCACAGGAATATACGGCCAACAGGTGACCCCTCCCGGGAATCACCCCCGGGCACCACGGGGTGAAGAGGGATAAAGGGATCCTTCCCAAAGTCACCAAGCTGCTGCATGTCTCAAAACTCGCTGTACCTCTGCTTTGGTTTGGCTGTGCCACGTGTGCCACCTCCCCACACTGTTTCCCTGTGGTTGGGTTAGGTTTTGTCACTCTGTAAAAGTCTCGCGGATCCTGTCTGGAGTGGGGATGGAAGATTTCCCTGGAGTGATTGCCCAGCAACAAACTTTTTTTTATTTTTTAATTTAAAAGGAAAAGATTCTTGCATCTGATGTCAACACTAGTCTGTAGCTGCTCTCCAACACTTGTACCATTCCTGAGTTGGGTTTTTTGGACTATCCTTTTATTTTTTTATTCCTTTGTACAGTCAGTGTTGTTTAACTGATTCTACATGGTTTTGTTTTGTATAAATTAAAGTCTTTTTGTTTGTTTTGAACAACCAGTTGAAAAGAGGAGAAGTTGTATCTGTTTTTGTGGGGGCTGGGAGGAGTTTGAAGGGAAAAAGGTGGTGGTTTTGCCCATGCCTGGGGATTTCGGACTGTTTGTGGTACAGGTGTGTATTCTCATTTCCAGGTCATCCACAAAAGAACTCAAATTACACTTTCTGGGGAGCCCGGATTCCTTTTCTGTTGATGCAGAAGCTAAATCTGTTCTTGATTCTAACAGAACATTGATGTGGGGTAGTGGAGCCCTAAGAAAACACCAACTTGTCTCCAACAGGGTTGGTCCCATAGGTGGCTGGAGGAAGCCAGGCTCTCCAGCAGTTTGCCAGGAATTGTGCCCAGTCTGTGCTCCACAGGGGCAAGATGAGTACAGTGAAACCCTAAATCCCTTCTTTGGTTCTGGGTGATCCTGGGGGAGCAGTGAGTGCTGTGGCAGCAGTCACCCATCCTCCCAGACTGGAGCAAGCTGGAAGCCATCCTGGGACAAAAAAAAGGGACTGAAATGGAGAGGATGCTGCAGGGAGCTCAGAGCACCACTGTCACGCCAGGGTGGCCTTTGGAGGCACCAGGAGCCCCAAAGAAGGGAGATTTGATCCTGGGGTGGAGGGAGACTTTTTGTCTGATCCCCTTCTCCCATCCCACCTCCCCTTGACCTCCCTTTCCCCCTGCCTTCTCACTTCCCTAGGATCAGATTTTCCACTTCGTACCAGACTGGCCACGCTTGTTTTAACAGCTTAAGTAGTAATTGCTGGGGCTGGGAGGGGGCAGGGGGAAATGAGATCGTGTCTGCAGCCTGGAAAACCCTGGAGCTAAGGTGAAAGCCTGGTCAGGGAAGAGTCATACAGCCGGTTTTTTTTTATTTTCCTTCAGGGGGTTCTGGAAGTGTCTGTTCCCTATCCCAGGGCTGAAACAAAGGCTGTGTGTGGTTTCAGGTGGGGTCGGGACAGCCGGAGCCCATTATGGCAGAGCAGCGGGGGCTGCAGCTGTCTGCTTGGGAAGAGCAGGGCAGGAAAACACTGCACAGCCTGAGAGGGCTGGGAAGGCTGGGAGAGCCTCAAGGCTCTGCTCTGTGGAGAAAGGAGGAGGGAGCAGGTTGCTCTGGGATGATTCAGGTCTTTGGTCATTGAGTGTGTTTCTCTCTTTCTGATGTGAGGCTTCTTGGGTTGGTCCCACTGTCCCACACAGGCTGGGAAGAGGTGGTGACCTTCATGCAACTGCAAGATGCTTGAAAATGAGGGTGCAGCTGCCCACGAGTGCATTGGAGGGGCAAGAGCCCACCGGGTGCAGTGGGTCCTGGGAGCAGGGACACGTGGCACAGCACCCTTCCCTCCAGGACACGGTGCTGATCCAGTTCCTTGTCTTGGAGGGAGAAGATGAACCATAAAACCCTCATTTATGTCTGGGATCTTTGAAAGCGACCCCGAAAATCCCTGTTCTAGGATGCAGTTGGTGGCTGGACACATGGAGGTGAACAGTTTGGAACTGTTGAGATGGTGGAATTACTGTGGGCTTGGCCAGGGTGGGAAGAGTTGCTTTGTCGTTCACCTTCAGCTGAAGAAACACTAGAAGAGGCTGGCTGGGGGTCCCAAGGTGTGGGTGAGGATTTCCAGTCGTTGGGAGCTGCATTTCCAACCACACAGCAGCTGCCATTCCTCCATCCAGCCTTGCACCACTGAGGTTAAGGTTCCTGGCTTGTCCTGGCAGCCTCTGCTCTTGGGAACACAGGCATGAGGCACCTCTGGCTCTGGTGTGGAACATGTGCCACCCTCTGGGGGCTGCTCCTCTGGCTCTGGAAAGGGGCAGTGGGGCAGGAACAAACCCAGACCCTGGCACTGGCATCATGCTGTGACCACACGGAGCCCAGCATGGGTATGGGCAGAGCTGGGGCTCCAGGTCTTGTTCTGCCTTCTCTCCTGCACCAGCCCCCCTGGAAGGACCCTGGGACACCCCAAAGTGGCTCTATGCCCCTGGGCTGCATCCCTGGGAACCAAGGTGCCCTGCATCTGCCACGTTGGTGTTCCCAGCTGGAGCAAGGTGGGTTTGTGGATCGGGGATCTCCAGGCAGGGGATGCCTGGGGCCGGCTGGGTTGGTCTGGGGTTTTCAGGCTGCCAGGGCACGCAGGGTACAGGCCCTGGCAGCTCCTGGCTGGGCTATCCTGATGCAATTCCCTGTTTGCAGAACATCAACCTCCCCACGAGTGTCCCAGGGCAGCATAACCTTCCCTCAGCATCCGCAGCTGGATGGACCCTTGGGTGGCTGCTTGGCTGTGGAATGGGATTCAGGGCACGGCCTCAGGAGGTGCTCCAGCCCTCAGCTGGTGACAGACCTGACTCTGCTTTGGGGTTTTGTGCCCCGGGGAGCCCCAGAATCGCCATGGGCAGCCCAGAGCCAGCAGCAGCACAGCCATTTGCTGGCCTGGGCAGGGGGTGGCAGCGGTGGCCGGTTACAGCCCTGTGTCACTGCTACTGCTGGAGGTCACTGTGCCCCAGCATTGTGGCTGCACCCCGCTCACACCAGCGTGGGGGTGTCGAGGGTCCCCCAGATCACCCGGTTTGGGGCAAAAGGGCTTCCTCAAGGAGCCACAAACTGGGGGAGCACCAAACCGTTACAGCTCCTGGGCTGTGGTGGGTTGGATCCCCCACTCCTCCAAAAAAAAAAACCCAAAAACTGCAGGAGCCTTTTCTCTCTCTCTCTCTCTTTTTTTTTTTTTTTTTGGTTTAGTTTGGTTTGGTTTGATTTTTTGGGTTTTTTTTTTGTCACCTCCACCACCTGCCCCCCAAGAGGGGAGACTGGAGGTGCTGAGCTGCTCCCTGGGGCAAAACCCCCTGGGGTTTGCTGTTTCACAGGGGCTGCAGACCCCCCTCAGGGCTGAGGCTCTCACCAGACCCGGAAGAGTTAATGCTGCCAAAATGCCATGAAATGCTCCTGCTGCAGGTCAGTCTCCATCGGGGATTAGGGGGATCTGGCCGGGGAGCCGGGGCTGGCTCCTGCCAGCTCGGGGCTGGTGCGGGACGTGCTGATTGAGCCCAAGCACAGCGTGCCGGGGTCTGGTGTGGCTCAGGAGACATCCTGGCTGTAAATCATCGGGGAGGGAGGGCTGGGAGCCCCAGAGGGCTGGGGGAACCCCTCCAGGGCGAGACACGGTCCTTAGCACGGCACTCGTGGGATGCGGGCTGGAAGGCGAGGATGGATCCGTGCCGGTGTCCCTCTGCCGGGCACCTTTCGGCTGTGGTGCCGGTGGGTGCCCGGGGGTGCAGGGCGGGGTGAGGAGCTCCCGGAGCAGCGGGGTCCCGGCCGCCGGCAGCGTGGGCTCCGTGTGCCTCCCGCCGGCCGCCCCGTCCGAGGGGACCGCAGGCTCCGGCTGTTTTCTCATCCTGCAGGAATTCGGCTCCGTGGGCCGGGCGGGTTTTTGTGTGCCCCCCCGCCCCGCTCCCTCCCTTCACTCTCCCTCTTTGGAGACTTTCTGCATTCTGCCTTTGATCTCCCCCCGTGTTTGCCCAGGGATCGCCGGGCTCGCCGGGGTTAGAGGCTGAGGTCAGCGCCTTTCCCATTCCAAACACCCAGAAACATCAGTGGGAAGGGAGGGGATTCAGATTACAACCTTCCCGTCCTCCCCTTCCACCCCAGTCGCCCCGCTGGCCGTGCCGGGGATGGACTGAGCCCCGAGGGACACTCGCCAGTGCCGCCGTGTCCCCAGCGCCCCGAGAGCCGAGCGGCGATGGATGGAGGCGGCGGGTGGCATCGCCGGTGGTCCGGCGGGCGCCGGGCGTGCTGAAGGACAGAGGTTTGGTCCTCTCCTCCTCCTCTTTGTCCCCCCGCCCGCCCGCCTTCTCCCTCATCCTCTCCGTCCTGAATGTGATTTATCCCGAGCCCTCGCCAGCGAGCCAGGCCGGCCGCGCGGGGTGGCCTGATGGCTCCTCGTGGGAGAGGTGGGCGCGGGGCCCGGGGCCAGCGCACGGGTGGGCGGCAGCGGGTCCCCGTGGGCATCGCGCTGCTCCTGCCCGTGCTGGCGGCGGCGGCCGGGCTGAGCCTGCAGCCGGGCAGGATGAGGCACCTGGGTGTCTGCCCCAACCAGCTGAACCCCAACCTGTGGGTGGACGCCCAGAGCACCTGCGAGAGGGAGTGCCAGGCCGACCAGGTGAGCGAGGGGGCTGTGGGGGCGGCGGGCGGTTACAGGGCTTGCGGGGCATCGCCAGGTCCTCGAAGGAGATGCTTTGGGGTGCGGGTGCCGTGCCGGGTGGCACAGCCGGTTCCGTTGTTTCAGTGCAACGGGCTCAGCCCTGCTGCAGCTTTGCCCCCTAAGTCCCTCTTGTCTGCTGGGCTCCCCAGTCCCTCACAGGCAGAGAAACTGCTTGTTGCCATCTCCTGTCACCGCCTCAGACCGTGTCCCATGGTCAGAACACCCTCCTCGTGCACCCCCAGGATGCTCCCACCCCGCCAAAGGGCTGGCTGGGAGGAGGGGAATGGGTGTACTAGGACAAGGACCCCGTCAGGCCGAGGACAGAATCCTCTCCCAGTTTTTCCCTGAGGGCCAGAGCCCACCCAGGGACCGGGCTGTCCATCCCAGAGAGCTCTGGCTCTGAGCTCCACCAGGCTGAGGAGGGGCACCCCACCCCGCTTAGGGCTATCTGAACCCAGAGGGGAAACTCCTTCACAATTCATCTGCATGATGAGTTCTGCCTTCCCTCGGCCAGCAGAAGATGAGAGGGGCAAGTTGCTCTCTGCTATGGGGGAGAGGGGACCGTCATCACTGCGGTGCACCCCCAAACATCCTGGGGGTGCTGAGGGCGGGCTGGGGCTGGTGCAGCTGCGCCGGGAAGGTCTGGCTCTTTCCCGGAGCGCAGCGATGCTGAAGGTGCACAGGGCTGCGCGGGGGACAGCTGCCCACCCGAAAGTCCCACAGGGGTGGGAACAGCACCCACAGCCCCAGCACGGCGGTGACCCCCACGTCCCCCCCGCAATCCCTTCTCCCTCCCCGAGCAGGACTGTGCAGACTTTGAGAAGTGCTGCACCAACGTGTGTGGGCTGCGGAGCTGCGTGGCCGCGCGCTTTGCCGACGGCAGCGTTCCGGCGCTGGGGCTGGCGCCCGCCGCCTCCTGCGAGAGCTTCGTGTGCGCGCAGCAGGGCTCCGACTGCGACATCTGGGACGGGCAGCCCGTCTGCAAGTGCAAGGACCGCTGCGAGAAGGAGCCCAACTTCACTTGCGCCTCCGACGGCCTCACCTACTACAACAAGTGCTACATGGACGCCGAGGCGTGTCTGCGCGGCACCCGCCTCACCACCGTGCCCTGCAAGCACATCTTCACCTGGCCCGACACCAGCCCGGTGCCGCAGGAGACCACGGCGCGCCCCACGCCGGGCGCCGGCCCCGAGGTTCCAGTGCCCCCCGCCCTCTACACCAACCCCTTCCACCAGTCCGTGCGCGCCGGCGGCACCGTCAGCTTCCGCTGCGACGTGAGCGGGCGCCCGCAGCCCGACATCACCTGGGAGAAGCAGAGCGAGCGGGAGGAGAACTTCATCATGCGGCCGGACCAGATGTACGGCAACGTGGTGGTCACCAACATCGGCCAGCTGGTCATCTACAACGCCCGCCACGAGGACGCCGGCATCTACACCTGCACGGCCCGGAACGCCGCCGGGCTGCTCCGCGCCGACTTCCCGCTGTCGGTGGTCAGGCGGGAGCCGGGGGGGACCCCGCGGAGCGGCAGCCCCCAGCCCTTCCCCAGCGCCGAGTGCCTGAAGGAGCCGGACCGGCGGCGGTGCGAGGCCACGGAGGTGCGCTGGCATTTCGATGCCAAGCAGGGCTCCTGCCTCACCTTCCGCTACGGCGGCTGCGGGGCCAACAGGAACCATTTCGAGACGTACGAGGAGTGCCGAGCCGCCTGCCTGGGCAGCGCCCGCCCCACCTGCCTCCTGCCCATGGTGCAGGGGCCGTGCCAGAACTGGGAGCCGCGCTGGGCGTACAACCACCTGCTGAAGCAGTGCCACTCCTTCGTCTACGGCGGCTGCGAGGGCAACACCAACAACTTCGAGAGCAAGGAGACCTGCGAGGACGTGTGCCCCTTCCCCAAGAGCCTGCAGTGCAAGGCCTGCCGCCTGAAGAGCAAGATGGTGCTGAGCCTCTGCCGCAGCGACTTCGCCATCGTGGGGCGGCTCATGGAGATCGTGGAGGACCAGGACTCCGGCATTGCCCGCTTCGCCCTCGAGGACGTCCTCAAGGATGAGAAGATGGGCCTCAAGTTCTTCAACATCAAGTACCTGGAGGTGACCCTGACCGACATGGACTGGAGCTGCCCCTGCCCCAACATGACAGCGGAGGACGGGCCCCTGATCATCATGGGCGAGGTGCACGACGGAATGGCCACGCTGGACCCCAGCAGCTACGTCCGGGCAGCCAACGACAAACGGGTGAAGAAGATCTACGAGCTGATGGAGAAGAAAACCTGCGACCTCCTGAACCGCTTCCAGGACTAGGGGGGAGCCAGGAAGTGCCGACGGGGGGAGCTGCAGACACACCACGGAGGGGCAGCCCGAGGGAGCCGCTGTGTCTCAAGGTTACCACTGTCGCGTAGCTCTCCCCGACCCCATGCTGAGCCCCAGAGCAGCTCCCACCTCCACTGCAATTTATCTGCTGCATGTTCCCCACACCGCGTGACGCTCCCCAGCCTGTCCAGCAGCAATAGAGAACTGGGTTGGGTTGCAGAGGAGCGGGAGATCTGCCAGGACCACCCCACTCATAAAATCTTCCCACCTCACTGAAGCCTCTGGGCCCAGTGTAACAACCCCGGTGCTGGACCTGCCCCTTTCATTGGTGCTGGAGGTGGAATTGGGGACGCCCCCACCCCCCAGTGTTTGTGCAGAAAACATCAGGGAGCTGCTGGGGTGTGGAGGGCAAAGCCACAGAGTTTATTGGGGGCGCAACACCACAATCCTGGGGAGGGGGGGAAGGTGGGGACAGGCCCCCTGCCATCAGCACAGCATCCCCCCCATGCCCAGGGGTGTTGTGCCCCCTCCCCTACACCTGTGCCCCCCATGGCAGCTGTGCTGGCTCCTGTGCTGGCCCAGCCTGGGGCACCCCACTGCAAAGACAGCCCCAAAGGCCCCAGGGCAGGTGGACCAACCCCCCCAGCCAAGTCAGCCACAGCCGCAGTGAGTGGGGCACTGTCCCACCGCTGCTGTCCCCAGCCCCACTGGCAGCCACGGTGGGACAGTGACACCCCTGCAGGAGCCACCAGCGGGGACAGCGGTGCCGGGAGGCGCTGGAGGCGCTGCCAGGGCACTTCACAGCTTGCGGAAGATCAGGCTCTTGTTGTTGGCCGGCATGTCCACCTGGGAGCAGAGCCGGGGCTCAGGGGTGCCCGGGGGCACGGGGAGCACCCCGGGGCCCATCACCTACCATCCTCTCCAGGCACAGCCCGTTGGCCTCGGCCAGCTCCCGCAGCAGCGCCGTGTCCCGCAGCCCCCAGGCGGGATTGCTGCAGGGGTGGAAGCGCGGGTCACACCCTGCCCCGAAGCGTCCCCAGCCCCCGGGCCTGGGGGCTGCCTGCAGCCCTTGCTTATCTTGAAGGACCATGCTGGGAGGGAGCATCCTGCAGCTGCAGGAGCAGGGCCAGGACAGGATGGGCCCCCAGCAGCCTGAGCCCCCCCCTCAGTCCCCTCCTACCTCTGCCTCAGGCTGTGGTCAAAGTCCACGTTGCTCTGGGGGCTGATCTGGCCGTCCACGGCGTAGGGCTGCTGGGACACCTGGAGCTGCAGCCACCCTGTGTCCCCCCAGCCCCCCTCCCACGGGCTGCTGTCCCCACCACGCTCAGAAGCCAAGCGGGAAGGGACACGGCCCCCAAGGGGAACCATGAGCCCCATCACCCTCTGTGGATCCCATCACCCACTGCAGGCCCCCCCAGACCCTGCTTCGGATAAGGTGAGGGAGGAGGACAGGATCTCTCTCATCCAAAACTGCCCCTTTCAGGTCTCAGCACGTGCCCCAAAAAGCAGAGACCCCCCCCAGAACCCAAGCCCCTGCATTTCCCAGTTCCCTCCCTGAGCCATGCCCTGGAGCTGCCCTCCCAGCTGCCCCCCCCAGGATGACCCACCCCATAGGTGAAGAGCACACCTCCAGGCTTCAGCAGCATCCCAGCACCCTTGAACAGGCCCTGGGGAACGAGAGAGATGGGGACCGGGTCAGGGGGCTGGGGACACCCCCCGGGAGTCCCCTCCTCGGCCCTGGCAGGGGACAGGGGCTGGCGAGGGCTGCTCACCTCGGTGCACGGCAGCTCCGTGATGTGCATCATGTTGATGCTGACGAGGAGGTCGAGGCTGGCAGGCTGGGTGCCCCCCCAGCTCTCCCAGCCCT
>VZTR01031824.1:0-10871 GCA_013400775.1 Chaetops frenatus
GGGAAAAATAGGGGGGAAATGGGGAGAAAATCTGGGAAAAATAGGGAGAAAATGTGGAGGGAATCCAGGAAAAACAGGGAGAAAATGTGGGGAAATCCGGGAAAAAGGGGGAGAAATGTGGGAAAAAATGGGAGGGAAATTGTGGGGGAAAATGGGGGGGGATGTGGGAAAAATCCGTGAAAAATGGGGGGAAATCTGGGGAAATGGGGGGAAATGGGAGAAAATCTGTGAAAAATGGGGCGGAAATGTGGAAAAATGTGGAGAAAACACAGAAAATGTAGGAGAAATGAGGGGAAATCCCAGAAAAATGTGGGGGGAAATGAGGGGAAAATTCCAGGAAAATACATGAAAAATGTGAGGGAAATATTATTTCCCCGCCTCTATCCCTTAAAACATTCCCAAATCCTCCAGGACTGCATTTCTGGGGCCTTTTTGGGGCTTCCCACTGTGGTTTTGAGGTTGATTTACCACCCCGCCTGGAGCTGGATTGATCCCAGCATACAGAATCCATCAAAAAAACAAACCAAAACAAAAACCCCACGGAGCCATTTGTCCAATAAATACTATGGAAAAAAAAACAACAACAAAACCCTTTGCAATGAGCAAATATGGGAAGGAAGCAGGAGAGGATGAAAGGATCCAAAGGCAGAGGGAAAAGATCAGGGGGAAAAAGAGATAAATATGGAAAAAAAAAAATTCCCGTTTCAAAAGCATTCCCGAGCTTTCATCCCAGCCTGCCGCGGGAGGCGGAGATTTCAGGGAAGAGATGGAAGGGAAAACGCCTCAAAATTCCCAAAAAACCCTCGGGATTTATCCCTGAGAGGGGGGTGGGAGCCCGAAACAGCTCAGGAGGAAAGCAGGGCTGGCTTGGAGAATGATCCAGGGAATTCTTCCTTGGAATAGAAACTCCCTCCAAATGAAAATTCCTTGGGAAAATCAAGCACCGAACCGGGGCTGGGATGGGGAGGGATTGAGGTGTCCCTGGAATTTATCTGTGTGGATTTTGGGATCACCTGGAATTCCCCCTTTGTGGATTTTGGGATCACCTGGGCACCCCTGGGATTTATCCATTGGATTTTGGGATCACCTGGAATTCCCTAGTATGGATTTTGGGATCTCCTGGAATTCCCCCGTGTGGAATTTGGGATCCCTTGGGTGGATTTTGGGATCCCCTGGGCACCCCTGGAATTCCCTGGTGTGAATTTTGGGATCCCCTGGAATTTCCCCTTTGTGGATTTTGGGATCACCTGGGCGCCTCTGGAATTCCACTGTGGGAATTTTGGGATCACCTGGAATTTCCCCTTTATGGATTTTGGGATCACCTGGAATTCTCCCTTTGTGGATTTTGGGATCACCTGGGTCCCCCTGGAATTCCCTCGTGTGAATTTTGGGGTTCCCCTGGGTGCCCCTGGAATTTATCTATTCTGGGATCACCTGGAATTCCCAGGATTTTCTCTGTAATTCCTCCATGTGGATTTTGGGATCCTCTGAGTGGATTTTGGGATCCCATGGGTGCTGCTGGTATTTATCCATGTGGATTTTGGGATCCCCTGGAATTTATCCATGTGAGTTTTGGGATCCCCTGGGAGCCCCTGGAATTCCCTTTGTGGATTTTGCAGTCCCTTGGATGTCTCTGGAATTCATCCATGTGGATTTTGGGATTTTCCCTGGAATTCCCCCTTTGTGGATTCTGGGATCACCTGGGTACATCTGGAATTTATCCAGTGGATTTTGGGATCACCTGGAATTCCCCCTTTGTGGATTTTGAGATCACCCCTGGAATATATCCATGTGGATTTTGGGATCACCTGGAATTCCCTCATGTGGATTTTGGGATTCCTTGAGTGCCCCTGAAATTCCCTCATGGGAATTTTGGGATAACCTGGAATTCCCTCTGTGGATTTTGGGATCCCCTGGGTGCGCCTGGAATTCCCTTGTGTGGATTTCCGGATCACCTGGAATTCCCCTGTGGGGATTTTGAGATCCTCAGGGTGGATTTTGGGATCACCTCGGTGCCCTTCGAATTTATCCATTTGATTTGGGGATCACCTGGAATTCCCCCGTGTGGATTTTAGGATTCCACTGGGTGCCCCCAGAATTCATCCATGTGGATTCTGGGATCCCCTGGAATTTATCCATGCGAATTTAGGGATCCTCTGTGGTTTTGGGGATCACTTGGGTGTCCCTGGAATTCCCCCTGTGGATTCTGGGATCACCTGGAATTCTCACTTTGCAGATTTTAGGATTCCCTGGAATTCCCCCTTTGTGGATTCTGGGATCCCCTGGAATTCCCTTGTGTGGATTTTGGGATCCCCTGTGGGTTGTGGATTTTTTTCTTTCTGGGAATCCCGTGCGATTTCGGGGAATTCCCTGGGCGGGAGCAGAGCGGGATTTCTGGAGTTGCCAAGGGGAGCTTTTGTTGTAGCAACAACTCCCGGGAGCCGCGCTCCTCCCAAATCCCTTCTCCAGCAAAAACAAAACCAAAAACAAAACCTGGAAAAGCGACTTTTCCTCCCTCTCCAGCCCCAGGGCACGGCCGTGAGTGCCCGGGATTCCCGGGATTCCAGGGAATTGTTTGGGAAGGGTTTGTCTGGGAGAGCGGGAGCCGGGGAATCCCCCGGGGAAAACGCTGGGAATGGGAATGGGTGGGATTGGGAATGGAACAGGATGGGGAAAGGGACAGGATTGGGAAAGGGACAGGATCGGGAATGGGAGAGAGAGAGGATGGGAAGGGGACAGGATCGGGAATGGGAATGGGACAGGATCAGGAATGGGACAGGATTGGGAATGTAAAACGCCGGGATTGGGAATGGGACATGACGGGATCGGGAATGGGACAGGCCTGTATCAGGAATGTTGAAAGGCCAGGATGGGGAATGGGACAGGCTGGGATCAGGAATGCTGTGGCAACAGGACACGGAAGAAGGACAGGGGTTCACCACCATTGAGAGAACAGCAGAAGCCCCCAAAAACAGTGAGCCCGTTTATTATGGATACAAAATTTATAGGGTTTGCAAAGAGTGAGAGGATTGGAAGATGAAATCCCACCTCTCAACCAGACTGTGAAGTGCCCAGTCCATCACATTCCCTTCTCCAAGAAGGAATGGAAACAAAGCTGGTGTTTTTAGTACAATGTGTGAGAAAATCTGACTGGAGAATATAAACTTTTCAGAAGGCTTTCAAAAACAGGGCGACAGAATGGGACCCCCTGTCCCTGTCCCCCAATGTCCCCCGGTGTCCCCTGGTGTCCCCTGCACCAGGCCAGAACAGCAGAAGCTCGGATCCCTCCATCCTGGGAATTCTTCCCTGCTCTATCCTGGGAATGCTCCCGTGCTCCGTCCTCCCCGTGTTTTTCCCAGCAGATCCCCAGAGGGCCCTGGAGACCCCCAGGAGCTGGTGAGTGACACGGGGGGACACGGGGGGACAGGGACACGGCAGTGTCCGGGGGGGGACAGCCCTTGGGCTTGGCAGAAATTTATCCCTGGATTTCCCCCATTCCCAGCGGATTCAGGGGGAGGGTGGGAGCCTCTGGCTGCTCCTCTAGCCAAGGTCTCCTCTGGGCTGTCACCTCCCCTTTCGCCATGGCCATTCCCGAGGCCATTCCCTAGGCCGGGAGTGGGGCCAGCGGAGCCCAGGGCCAGCCAAGGTCCTGCAGCTGCCGGGATCCTTCCTGCAGGAATCCTGGAAAATTCCTCAGGAATTCTTTCCCCCGTCCCTGGGCATCTCCAGCCCCAAAAATCTCCAGGAAAATTCATCTCTCTGTTGTTCTTCATCCCTTTCCTCCTTTGAAGAGCTGAGGAGTCCTGAAAAGCTCCGAGTTTTTGGGGGGACACCTGGATCCATCCCCACATTCCTGGGAGATTCCCACAAGGGAGTGGTTGGGAAAAATAGGGGGGAAAGGAGGGAAGTGGGGAAGAGGAGGGAGAGGGGAAGGTTTGGAAGGAAAGAGGGAGGGAGGGATGGATGGATGGATGGATGGATGGATGGATGGATGGATGGATGGATGGATGGATGGATGGATGGATGGATGGGTGGATGGATGGATGGAGGGATGGATGGATGGATGGAGGGATGGAGGGAGGGTTGGATGAGATCCATGGATGGATGGATGGATGGAGGGATGGAGGGAGGGATGGATGGATGGATGGATGGATGGAGGGATGGAGGGAGGGATGGATGAGATCCATGGATGGATGGATGGATGGATCCATGGAGAGGAGGACAGATGGTGACAAGAACAGGGGACAATCTGGACATCTCTCAGCTCCTCCATGGTGTGTCTGTCCCTCATCCCGACCTCATCCCTGGGAGCCGGGAGGGACATTCCAGCCTTCCTGGCGGTGCCAGGCTCTGTCCTGGTCCCCAGGGGCTCAGCCGGCACCGCCTGGCGCTGCAAAGGATGGCAGGGGACCTGCTGTCCCTGCGGCACCGCGCTGCCAGCCTGGAGGCGGAGAACGGGCACCTGCGGCAGTGCCTGGCACAGCTCCGGCAGCCGGCACCGCTCCAGGACACCGACACGGATGGCGTGAGCCGGGACCAGCTCCTGGACTGGCTCGGTGCGTGCTGGGCATGAGCAGGGGCACCATCGGCACTGCCACCCCGGGTGGGTGACAGGGATGTCCCTGAAGTCACCCTGGGTGGGTGACAGGGATGTCCCCCCTGGGTGGGTGACAGGGATGTCCTTAAAGCCACCCTGGTGATGGTCAGGGGCACCCTGGGCGCTGCCACCATGGGTGTGTGACCAGGATGTCCCTGAAGTCACCCTGGGGATGGTCAGGGGCACCCTGGGCACTGCCACCATGGGTGTGTGACCAGCATGTCCCTGAAGTCACCCTAGCGTGGGACAGGGGCACCCTGGGCACTGCCACCCCAGGTGGGTGACACAGCTGTCCCCGCAGCCACCCTGGGCATGGTCAGGGACACCCTGGTGTGGGACAGGGGCACCATGGGGATGGTCAGGGACACGCTGGGCACTGCCACCATGGGTGTGTGACACAGCTGTCCCCTCAGCCACCCTGGGCCAGCAGCTGGGTGCCAGCAGGGCGGAGCTGCGGGCGCTGCGGGACCGGGTGCAGCGGCTGCAGAACGAGCTGATCCGGGTACGTGCACGCTGGGCACCGGAACGGGCACCGAGGGGCACCCCCGGGAGGATCCCCGAGAATTCCCAGGGGATTGTCCTCCCACCCTCGGCAGAAAAACCACCGGGAGAAGGAGTTGCTGCTGCTCCAGCGGTGCCACCAGCGGCGGGAGGTGGCACTCAGGAGGTGCCAGGACAGGACAAGGGGACACGAGCGGGCGCTGCGGCTGCAGGAGGTGAGCGCGGGGCGGGGGGTGACAAGGACGGGTTTGGGGACGCCAGGAGCCCCTCGGGTCCCTCCGCGGGGTGGGCACAGGGCCCTGGCGTGGTGCTGGGGACACGGGGGATAAGCAGTGCCCTCCCGGCAGGTGATCGAGGCCATGGAGCGGCTGCTGCGGGAGAAGCCGGGCAGGAGCACCGAGAGAGCCGAGAGTGCGTGCGGAGGGGACAGGGACCCTCAGGGATGTCCCCAACCCTCCCTGCCATGGTCCAGGGCGGACAGGGGCACCGAGAGACCCGCGGGTGGGTAAAAAGGGGACAGGGACACTCAGGGATGTCACCTGCGGTGGTCCAGGGCAGGCAGGAGCAGGGAGAGAGCCCAGGGTGGGTGCAGAGGGGACAGGCACCCTGGGGGGTGTCCCCAACCCGGCTGAGGACTCCTGGGATGGTCCAGAGAGCCTCAGAGGGGACAGACACCCTCGGGGATGTCACCTGCGGTGGTCCAGGGCAGGCAGGAGCAGGGAGAGAGCCCAGGGTGGGTGCAGAGGGGACAGGCACCCTGGGGGGTGTCCCCAACCCGGCTGAGGACTCCTGGGATGGTCCAGAGAGCCTCAGAGGGGACAGACACCCTCGGGGATGTCACCTGCGGTGGTCCAGGGCGGGCAGGAGCACAGAAAGACCCGAGGGTGGGTAAAAAGGGGATAGGGACCCTCAGGGATGTCCCCAACCCGGCTGGGGACTGGGATGGTCCAGAGACTCGCAGAGGTGACAGTGACATTTAGGGATGTCCCCAACCCTCCCTGCCAGGGCAGCCCTCACTCCCTCAGCCCCCAGCCCCAATCCCCGGGCACGGGAACAGCCCGGGGCTCTCCGCAGCCCCGTCCCCGCTCGGAGAGTGACACGGGACACTGTCGCGCTGTCCCCCCCCGCGCCACACCCACAGGTGACACCGCGCGCGGGGCCGAGAAGCGGCGGCCGCGGGAGGAGCCGGCCAGACAGGTGAGCGCAGGGAGGGGACACTGTGACAGAGCCACCAAACCGGGGTGGCACCGCCCCCTCCGGGGGGGCGGCGGCGGTGGGGAGGGGGGCGATCCCCAAATCCCGCCCCTCCCGTGCCCACAGGGTGCCCTGGGGGGCACGGAGAAGCTGGCGCTGCTGGCCGGGCTGGAGCAAGCCCAAGCCCGCGGGCGGGTGCTGGAGAGGCAGGTGGGCATCATCACCCCCCACCCCTCCCCTCGGTGCTGGGGGGCTCCGAGGGGTCGGACTAGCCCCGACCCCCGCGTTTTGGGGTAACCCGGGGTGTTTGTTTTGGGGTCCGTGGCAGCTGCAGGAGGCGGCCAGGAGGTGGGGCCGGGAGAAGCAGGAGTTGGGGACGCGGCTGCTGGAGAGGGAGTACGGCCTCGCCCCGGCCCCTGTAAGCGCTATGGGCGGGTGGAGGAGACACCTCCCCCCGGTGTCCCCGTGCCCACCCCGGTGCGCTCCCTCTGTCCCTGGTCACGCGGGGGGGGCACAGGGAGTGACCCCAGTGTCCCCCTGCCCTCCCTCTGTCCCTGGTCACGCTGGGGGGGGACAGGGAGTGACCCCCGTATCCCCAGTGCCCACAGAGGGGGTCTGGCACCCAAGCACCTTTCCCCGTGCCCCCCAGCAGCTCTCCCGGGCCATCCCCGTGCCCCCGCGGCGGCGCCCCCGGGCCCTGCCCCCGCTGCCCTGAGCCCGCACACACCGAGGCGCCCGGGGCTGGCACGGAGCGGCTTTTCCACGGATCAGCCACAGGAAGGGACAAGAGGCGGAGCGCGACATTCCAGAGGGCCGGGGGAGCACGGCGGGACATCCCCTGGGCCAAAGGGATCCCTCCCACCCCACTCCGTGGGGTGGCCCGGGTTTATCTCCCCCTTTATCTCGAGCCAAGGGCGGGGGATGAGGCAGTGAAAAGCGCCCCGGCTGTCCCCAAAATGCCATCCCCGGGGGCCACCCCGAGCTGCCCCGGGATGTCACTGTGAGGAAGGGGTGACACCTCACTCCCGAGACTCGAGGGGCCGCAGGGTCGGCTGGATGGGTTTGTCTGGCACCAGGATGAGGTCGAACTTTGTGCCGATCTCCACGGCCCTCATGGTTTCAATCTGGAAGTTCTCCAGGATCTGGGATGGAGGAGAACACCGGGATTGGGNGCCCGCTCTGCTGTGTGGGCAGGCAAAGCGACGGCTTTGGCTATCGGGGTATTTTGTGGAATTGCCGATGGAGGAGGCCAGGCCTGAGCTAAAACCATCCATTTTTAATTGCGATTTGCCGAGACAATGGACGGGTGAATTCTGAGTTCTAAAATGCTGCTTCCGCCTTTGCCAATAATCAAAATTTCTCGTCTTTTCCATGATGACTCCTGTGGGCACAACTGCCTGGCTGTGCCAATGCGCGTTGTGCCCCTGGGGGTGACAATTCTGGCTCGCTGGGAAAGCAACCTATGATTTTGCCAAACGGGATCTGGACAAACCCACCCAGCTGTCCCCAAAATGCCACCCCTGGGGCCACCCAGAGCTGCCTCGGGATGTCACTGTGAGGAAGGGGTGACACCTCACTCCTGAGCCTCGAGGGGCCTCAGAGTCAGCTGGATGGGTTTGTCTGGCACCAGGATGAGGTCGAACTTGGTGCCGATCTCCACGGCCCTCATGGTTTCAATCTGGAAGTTCTCCAGGATCTGGGATGGAGGAGAACACCGGGATTGGGGTTTGGGGCCACCTCCAAGGCCCTCCCGGGCCTGTGCCGAGGTTGTCACATGCTCAGCCGCCCCCGATGCGGACAAACCGTCACTCACGTGCATGAGGAAGAGCTGCATCTCCAGCTCGGCGATGCGGCGGCCCAGGCACTGGCGGGGCCCGAAGCCAAAGGCCAGCCCCTGGAAGTGTTTGGGGCCGGCTCCAAGCCAGCGCTGCGGCCGGAACTGCTCCGGCTGCGGGAACACGGCGGGGTCGCGGCCCAGCGAGTACAGCCCCACCTGCACCAGCGTCTGTGGGGGGTCAGGGATGGATCCATGGGGCCGGGCCAGGCTCGCGCTGCTGCTCGCACGTGTGGCCCGTGTGACTGTGTCTCCCATGTCACCGTGCGTCCATGTTACCGTGTTCCCAGTGTTCCCATGTCCCCCATGTCACCGTGTGCCCGTGTCACCGTGTGCCCCTATCACTGCATGTCCATGTTTCCCCTGTTTCCGTGTCACCCGTGTCACCCGTGTCATCATGTGCCTGTGTCCCCCGTGTTCCCTTGTCACCTGTGTCACTGCATCCCCGCATCCCCGGTGTCACCGTGTCCCCCTTGTCACCGTGTGCCCGTGTCACCGCTTGCCCATGTTCCTGTGTCTGCCGTGTCCTTGTGTCACCATGTTCCCATGTCGCTTGTATCATCCGTGTTCCCGTGTCCCCCGTATCACTGTGTCCCCCATGTCCCCGTGTCACTGCATCCCTGCATCTCTATTGTTACCATGTCACTATGTCCCGGTGTCCTTGTGTCCCCCCGTGTCACTGTGTGCCCCTGTCACCGTGTGTCCATGTCACCGTGTTCCCAGTGTTTCCTTGTCCCTCTGTGCCACTGTGCCACTGCATCTCTGGTGTCACCGTGTCACCGTGTCACCTCTTTCTCATGTCACTTCATCACCGTGTCACCGTGTTCGCAGTGCACCCGCGTCCCCGGTGTCACAGTGTCACTGCGTCCCCATGTCCCCAGTGTCCCTGTGTCATTTGTGTTTCCGTGTCCCCCGTGTCACCATGTCCCCGTGTCCCTAGTGTCCTCGTGTCCCGATGTCCCGGTGTCCCTGCAAACCCGCCTCCCCTTATCCCTGTGTCACCATGTCCCCGAGTCACCATGTCCCAGCATCCCCGTGTCCCTGTTGTCCTCGTGTTCCTGTGTCACCGTGTCCCCTAATCCCTATGTCCCTGGGTGCCTCGTGTCCCCATGCCCCAGAGTCATCATGTCCCTGGTGTCCCCACGTCCCAGTGCCCCACTATCCCAGCATCCCCACGTCCCCGGTGTCCCTGATGTCCTCGTGTCCCTGATGTCCTCATGTCACTGTGTCCTCATCTTCCCAGTGTGCCTGTGTCACCATGTCCCTGCATCTCCGGTGTCACCGTCTCGCCATGTCACCACATCACTGTGTCAAGGTGTCCCATGTGTTCCCGTGTTCCCCGTGTCACCACATCCCCGCATCTCTGGTGTCACCGTGCCACCATGTCCCCATGTCCCCGGTGTTCCTGTGTTCCTGGTGTCACTGTGTCCTCACGTTCCCAGTGTCCTCATGTTCCCGTGTTCCTGTGTCACTGTGTCCCCTTATCCCCGCGTCCCTGGGTGCCCCATGTCCCCATGTTCTCATGTCAGCATGTCCCTGGTGTCCCCCGTGTCACCGCTGTCCCCGTGTCCTCGGTGTCCCAGTGTTCCCGTGTCCCCCGTGTCACCGTGTGTGCCCTATGTCACCGCATCACCATGTCACCGGGTCCCCCATCACTGTGTCGCCCACGTCACCATGTTCCGGCATCTCCGGTGTCCCCATGTCACCACGTCCCTGTGTCCCCAGTGTCCCCATGTCCCCATGTGGTGGTGTCCCCTCACCTTGGGGGGGATGCGGTAGCCCTGCAGGATGACCTCGTGCGTGGTGTACCTCTGCAGCGTCACGGCCACCGGGTGCAGCCTGCGCAACACCCGCGGGCACTTGGGGACAGCCCGACCCCGCAGCTCGGCGTGCAGGAGGCCAGACGTGACCTCCTCACCTGAGCGCCTCCTCCTCACCTGAGTGCCCCCTCCTCCTCTTTCTCACCTGAGTGCCTCCTCCTCCTCCTCACCTGAGTGCCTCTTCCTCCTCCTTCTCACCTGAGCACCTCCTCCTCCTCCTCCTCACCTGAGCGTCTCCTTGCTGGCGGGCTTGAGCAGACGGGTGGATTTCAGNCAGCATCCTCTCCCTGTCGCCGCCCGTCTCTCTCTTAGCTGCCAGGACCTCAGCCCGCAGCTGCTCCTGCACGCTTGGGGCCCGTGCCAGCTCCAGCATGGCCCACTGCAGTGTCATTGAGGTCTGGGGACAGCCACAGCACTGCCAGACCCTGCTCAGCACTGCCAGGACCTGCTCAGTGCTGCCAGGACGTGCTCAGAGCTCCCAGAACCTGCTCATGCCTCACGAAGACCTGCCAGGACCTGCTCAGTGCTACCAGAACGTGCGCCTGCCTGGTTCAGCCTTGCCAGGACCTGCTAAGCACTGCCAGGACCTGCTCAGTGNCGTCTCCTTGATGGCGGCCTTGAGCAGCCGGGTGGATTTCAGCATCCTCTCCCTGTCGCCGCCCGTCTCTCTCTTAGCTGCCAGGACCTCAGCCCGCAGCTGCTCCTGCACGCTTGGGGCCCGTGCCAGCTCCAGCATGGCCCACTGCAGTGTCATTGAGGTCTGGGGACAGCCACAGCACTGCCAGAACCTGCTCAGCACTGCCAGGACCTGCTCAGTGCTGCCAGGACGTGCTCAGAGCTCCCAGAACCTGCTCATGCCTCACGAAGACCTGCCAGGACCTGCTCAGTGCTACCAGAACGTGCGCCTGCCTGGTTCAGCCTTGCC
>VZTR01031830.1:8666-33296 GCA_013400775.1 Chaetops frenatus
TTCTCCTTACCTCCCAAGTATGGTCATAACATAACAAAGAGAAAAAATGATATTGAATCAAATCCTGATTATAATGTTATAAACTGTTAAAATTTAAAAATGCTTCACATTTTCCATCAGTTTTTGATCACCAGAATGACTGTTTATTATTTGATTCTAACAGCTAAAATATGTAGGCACTTGAAACTACAAAAAACTTTGACATTTATGGGCAAAAAATTGACTCCAGTGACCTCACACAAGATGTCTAAACAGAGGCCAATATAACAGTGAGGGGTATAACACAGATTAATTCAAGATTATGAGAATGGAAAAATTCTTACACATCTCACTTTGTTTCTGTTTAGGTGATTTTAAGTGTGTTTTTCTTGAAGTTCAATTTCATTTGACAGTTTTTTATTAAGTGGAGAACTAAACAGTGATTCTGAGAGAAACAACCATCATCATTTATTTTTTAAGAAATGTATCAATTGGCAGGGAATTTAGACTAACCAAGTGTGTACAGGATTTACCAAATCCTGTATAGTTGACATATAGACAATAATAACTAAATTATTGAAATGTTTCATTAGAATAGCTAAGATAAGGAATCTGAAAAATGCAGTGCTTAGCACATCCTTTTTGATTTACTTCTTGTTTTTCAGTAGAAGACAAACTCAATTTTTCTGCTCATTAAATTATATTTATTTACACATACAAATATACACATGCATGCATATGTATATATAATTATATGAATACAACAAATACAATCCGCAGTTCCTGTCCTAGAAGTTAATTCTGTGCTCCTGAAGAAGTGGGCTGCTTTAAATGCTAAATTAACACAATTATTTAGTGATAGTTTACACAATAAACAACCTCCTACACTCACTCATTTTTGCTTATACATCAGAATCTTTTCAGAAATTATTTGGATTTGCACAGCTCGGTTTTTGTAGTGGGGGCAGCAGAGAGGCTAGAGGGTGGGTGCTGTAAAAAGTTACTGTAAGCTTCATTTACATCTGGTAGAGCCAGTGCCAAGTGACTCCAAAACAAACCTTCCACTCGCCAAGGCTGAGCCCATCAGCAACTGTGGTAGCTGGAATAACATATTTAAGAAAGGGGAAAAAACCATGCTACAGCTTCTGCTGGAGAAAGGAGTGAGGACAACTTAGAGAAACAGCCACATCACAGCAGATGGATGCCCTAAGGAGTCTGGAAACCCGTGATGCTGTGGACTTCTGGCAGTATTTGTGAGCTTATGAGTAGAGGACTCCATGCTGGAGAAGGTTTGCTGGCAGGTCTTGTTACCCTATAGGGAACCCACTTTGGAGAAGGCTGTTCCTAAAGGACTGCACCCCACAGAAGGGACCCATGCATGGACAGCTAATGAAGAGCTGCAGCCTGTAGGAAGAACCCAAGAGTTCATGGAGGACTCTTGTGGGAGGGACTCTGCAGTGGAGCAGGAAGGGAGAGAGTGTGAGGAGCCTTTCACATAAAGGCAAAGCAGCAGCAGAGACATGATGTGATGATCTGACCACAATCCTCATTCCCTGTCTCCCTCCACTGCAGTGAGGAGGGAAGTAGAGATCAAAGGAGCAAAGTTAAATGCAGGACGAAGAGAAGGGTGAAGGGAAGGTATTTTAAAGATTTTATTTTAGTTCTCATTTTCCTACTCTGATCTGATTGGCAATAAATTAAGTAATTTCCCCAAGTGAGTCTGATTTTTACCATCAGGGTAATTGGTGACTGATCTCTCCCCATTGTTTTCTTGACCCACAAGTCTTTTGTGTTATTTTCTCTTCATTGTCTGGATGAGGAAAGGGAATAATAGAGAGGCTTTGGTGAACACCTGGCACACAGCCAGGGTTAATCCGCCACAAAACATGTTAAAGCATTTATTGTTGTTTTATACAAAAAACCCCAGAGAACCAGATCTGTATGCAGCCTTCCCTTTGTACTGTCTGATCTCCCAAGCAGTGTTAGAATATTCTTTGAAATATCTCCAGCCTGCCTCAAATCTGAAAAGTCATTAGCAGATGTTTAGTACCTATTTAGTTCTAAATTACACGTTCACAAAATATCTCCCATAACGTTTGACAAATCCATTAATTCCTACTCCCTCAATTTTTATCCTCACATTAGGTAATGCTTTTTCTTCTTCCTGGTTTAACAGAACCATAACTTCTAGAGTCACATTCTTACGTGAAAATTTTCCTTATTTATCAGCGATGGAATAAAAAAAAGTATTTTTGCCTCCTTTTATATTGAGGGAAACTTGAAATTTGAGAGGAAAATACTCACAAGTCTCTCTGTATATTTGAATGCTTGAGATAAATAGTGCAAACTTTTCAATCTTAAGCTATGATTTTAGCTTCTGTCTGTAAAGTGTCACAGCTCTCTAAAAAAACCAAAATATTAAATTGGCCAATTCATAAACAATTGCTAGCTGTTTAAGAAGTTGTAAGGTGCTATTTTATTCAGTTTAGGTCAGGGAAATACACCCAGATATACAATGCATTTCAGACCTATCTCTCTACTAGATCCTTCATTTTTGTGCTGTTAATAAGAGGAAAACAACCTGCATTAATAAAGGGAAAGGGGGAAGCTTACTGACTTACCTAGATATTTAAGACTACTGTATAGTACTGTCTTTGTGTATTAGACAAACTCCAGTGCACCAAACGAAACTTTTAGGTAAGAGTTGGAGTCAATAATTAACACAGCTTACTGAGTGTACACTAGGGAGAGTTCATGCAGATATATAATTGGGCATGCTTACAAAAGACATTGTAGACGTGATTTTTCAAGGATATAGTTTTTGAAGACATGCTGTTCATGCAATATTAGAGTACAGAAAAAATGGTTTTATGGATAATCACAAGTTACATCTCCTGGTGTTTGGAACAGCAAGGTTGAATACAGATTTTCTTCTAGAGTTTGCCAGTAAAGGAAACATTATGATGTGTCCAAATTTGATCCTGAAGCTCGAAAGAGCATTAGAATACTTTATCTGTGCCTGGCACTCAAGAGCTGAATATTGCCATTTGAGTCCACTATTAAAGTGGAAAATGAGAAATAAGACTGTTCTTGAATTCTGCATTTCTAAAGAGTCTTAGTTGCTCCAGTCCTAAAATGAAACAAAAGAATACTAATAACACGTCCCACAGACCTCCTACCCCCCACAAAACCAACCAACCAAAAAAAAACCCCAAAGTGACCAAAAATCCCTTTAT
This sequence comes from Chaetops frenatus, assembly GCA_013400775.1. Lineage (NCBI taxonomy): Eukaryota > Metazoa > Chordata > Aves > Passeriformes > Picathartidae > Chaetops > Chaetops frenatus. The sequence goes on from VZTR01031830.1 coordinate 11,882, forward strand.
ATTTCATTACAGAAGTATCTTGGAAAGTCTTTAAAGAAAAACAAACATCTCTAATTGGAAGTGTTCCTCTCTACATTGAAATATTTTATGACAATGATCACTTGTGTGGATTTTAAGAAGTTTCCATATTAGAACAACTAATATGCCCGAGGTTTATTCTAATTTTATTTCTTTCAACCAGAAGGTTCTAAGCAGTACCATTGATTCTCAGATTGGAGACAGAAGTAAAAAGTGGGGTTGCAGAACTTAAAATAGACAGTGAGGAAGATAGGGAAAAAAGAAGACAGAGGAGAAACACCACCAATTAAATCATTTGTTGTCTATGGTTCTTGTTTAAACTGAATTGATTTGTCAGAAAGGATAACAACAATGGCAAAAAGAGAATCAAAGCTGTAATGTTATAAGTTGAATGCATATTGTTAGTCAGTGAGCTTTGACTAAAGAAAGGAGAAATGTTGAACTACAAAAAACAAGATATATCCTATCAGAACTTCTTATAAGAACTCTTAACTCAGAGCATGAGTCCACGGGAGATTTGAAGATATCTGTCTATGCAGCCGCAAATATCCTAATCATGAGGATGCTGTAAGGAATGATCCATGGACCAGGAATGTGAGAGCAGGGTCTAGCAGCCGTGGTCTGTACATTCTGTATTTTACTAGGTATTTCAACACAGTGATTCTTATAAATCAAAGGGACAAATTTGTTTATAAAGGAAGCCAGTGCCCAAATGTTTATGTGTTTGGAGTATATCAGGATCAGACCTTGAGCACTGAGGTTCTTATTTTGAGACAGACATTTGTCTAAAAGCTCTATTAGCAATAAGCAGCCCGAAAGGTTGATTTCATGGCTCAGATTAGATGACTGTTCATACTTTTGTTTATAGACAATAATTTCCTTTGGTAATTGCGTTCGAGTGTATTTACACCTGGGTGCACCCAGAATGTTTTTAATTGTCTTTTGTGTGTTTTACTTTAAGATCGGAAAGCAAATGGGCTGAACTGTGAGGTTGTTTTATGCATTGAAATTTGATAGTAACTTATTCTTTCATTCTTTATCTCAAGTTCCATACTCTTAATTGGTTCCTAATCACTGAATTGCAGTCATGGTTTATGGCTTAGCTAGCAGTCTTTAAAGGTGAGGTGCTACTTCATTTTTAACTTTCAGAACACAACACTACTTTAGTGAATACCATGGCCAGGGAAGGAATGTGTCCTTTCACTTTTACCATTTGTTAGTGCTACAGTAAGACACAACAATCTCCTCTCACCTTAGGATTCACTCAGTCACTGCTGATAGTCGCTTTGTCATAAGAATCCTGTGCTGTCTTGCTTTTTGAAGTCCAAAACTTTTTAAAGCTTGATGTGGGGAAGAACTGAGTAGAGCTTTGATGTCATAGCATTTCAGAATGGAACAATGAATCCTCATATTTATGTTNTCATATTATTTCCTCATTTTGTTTTATGTGATAATAAAAGAAAAATGTTTCTCTGGAATGAATTTTCCATACATAAAATAGATAACAACAGACAGGAACAGATAAATCCATAAACTAACTGAATATACTTATAGTTTGATAAGTACTCCAAATTACATAGCATTTAATTTTCATTACTGAGATTAATATGCTTCCTTATCTTTGAAATACTGATTTATTCTATTCTATGGCTCACTAAAACAAATATTTTTACATTTAAAATAGCAGCAGGACTGCAATAGGTCATTAATATATCTTAGCAAGTAGTATTTTGGTTGAAAATTTTACCAGTGTATAGAAAAGCATCCAAAAACCTGTTAAGTCTCATCATAATCTATACTTGGTTCTGTTATCAGATAACCAACATGTACATTTCCCATTACAGTTAACAGGACTTCAGCTGGTGTTGAGATATTTTCCCCTATCAGGACCTTATCAGGTCAAATTTGGACACATACACTAAAAAACAAGAGATGAAAAGAAACTATCTTTTCAATGATCCACTTTAAACTTTTTCTGAAGAAACTTCAGCTAAGATTTTGAAGACTAAGCTTGTGGGCATTGCATTTAATAGTATTTAGGTGCATCCAATTGCTTCTACTCAAGTGCAAATAAACTCTTCCATTGCATCCAAAGAAGTGCTATTTTGGTAAGTTCCGTAATTTCTTCTAGAAGACTGTATTTCTTTTGGAGATATCTATCATTACTTGGAATTGATAGATCTTCCAGCTAACTAGCAAGACAGTATCAAGTTCCATCCCAGAAGGCAGGAGCTAAGACTCAGTGTTGCCCAAGCAGACTTCACAGAGAGATTAAAGATGGCTCACTCTGACCATAGCAGATTTATGCTCCATAAATTAAGCTTTCTTTTCTTTCTAGACAGCTGCTTTAGTTATCTTTATCTCCACCACTCAGAAACTTATATCTTAGTATATTAAGAATAATAATCTTTCAGTTGGAATAATACAAGGGAACATGGTGCGAATGAGGTGAGGGGTCTTCCCAATAAAGCTCTCTTATAAAATTGTGTATCTTTAATTAAATTTAAGAGGAAGGGAAACGACTAGAGATGAGCAGTCAATGCACTACATAATTTTCAAAAGCAACTTTTAGAAACAAGGAAACACTTTTATCTTTTCCCTTCATGAACTACAATTATTCAACATTTCCTTTGTCTGAATAGTAAGGTAAGAGCTTTCATACTCATTGTACCCATGACTTGATCATTGTATACAAATGTTTAGATAGAAGCACACTAATTCCCTTATTTAATCTTATCAATCCTATTTTTTCCTATTTTTAGCTAATAATGTTTATGCCAAAACAGTGTGTTCAGGGAATTAGCTGAGAGCAGAAATTATTTGAAACATATTTTTAAAACCATCTATGATCATTTTAACTCTAAGAAAGTAGCTGCAATATTTCTACTGAACCAGTAGCTATGTACTCTATACTACAGTAATCATTCCTATTACTGAGCATAGTCATAATAAGTCAGCTTTTTTTAAATGGGGCTGAATTTTCTATCTGACATTTTTTATTATAACCTTAAGCTCTTCTTCCCGGTAACTGCCATCAACATCTATTTTTTAGGGAAAATTCATTTTAAAAAAAAAAGGCCTATTGGACTGCTCTAACTTAATCAATCAATAGTCTCCTTCTTAACCTCAGAGGCTCGTTTTTAACCTCAACAGATTTATCTTGCAAAGATGGGAATAACTCCCTTAGTGATTCCTTTTCTTGTTCATGAACTGACACGTACAGATTCCAGCATCTGTAAAAGGGCTGATCTGGAGATGGAAAGTAAACAGATGAACTGAAGTGTTAAAACCAATGAACATAAGAAGAATGCTGTTCCTGAGTTCTACTTCAGAAAATGACAGAAAGCTTCAAAACATGTCATATGCCACATATTTCTAGGGAAAAGTGACAGTGGAATACATATTACAATTTGCAGTTTCTCAGCTTGTTCAGTGTGTACAGAAGTTAATACAGTCTATCAAAAATATAATCTGATGTCTACTTACTTGTTCAGAACAGATTCAGGTCCTCTCAAATTTCTTTTGAAGGAATAGGATAGCCAACTCTCTTTCTCATAATAAAGTCATTCCATCTTAAAAAATGTACCTGGCACAGAGAAAAAGTACTATATTTTCAATAAACATACAGATTTTTTACTTTTATTGCAAAAAATTCAGAGCTTATGAGGTGTGATCATCTAACAGATGGTCATTACTTTCAAAATTAATAGATGACATAAGAGATCATATGATCTCAATTGATGGCAAATATGAAGGTGTCATTTAATCTGTGGTGAAAAAAGCATTGTTTTTGTCCAGGGGTAAGTTAGCATAAGAGACTAGAACAAATTCTGAATGTTGACTCAGAAATAAATTGAATGAAATTGTAAAAAAATGAGTATTTACTAATATTATAATATAACTTTAAAAATGCATATGTAAATTTCTTTGCTGATTTTCAGAAGAAAGATAAATAATACATTTTAATCATCACAACTTCTATATTTACTTTCTTCAAAAAGCACAAGCAAAAAAATATTGCCCTAAAACTTATTGCTGAACTCAAACTATAGCTCACAAATTGTGTAACCCACTTACTGTTTCAGGCAGTGCTGAAGTTTTAACATTTTTATTAATCATTGTGCACACAAAATGGTGTGAAGAATGAGCACATGATACATTACAAGTAGATAAACTGCTCTGAAAATTAGTTTTCTGACCATCACTTCAAATTTTGAAGATAGCTGAAATCCAGCCGTTAAAGTAAAAATGGATTTGATTGAATTGGAATAAGACCAAACTTCAGAAATATGTAGAAGTTTCAGTGTCAGCAAATATGATAGGGGTAATTATTTGAACTAATATTTCAAAAGACACTGGAATAAAAAAGTTGATAAGAATCAGTCCTATAAGTACTTTTTCAGGACACAGAATTTTTGGATGCTGATTGACAAAGCATTTTCGTTTTTATTGCATACCTTGTCTTGTAGGAATTCCCTACAGTTCTACCAAAAACACTTTATGAAGCATATCTACCTCCTTCAGCAGAAAATAAAATATGGCAAAATTTTGATGTCATCATATACAGTGACCTTTAAGTAAATACAGGTGAGACGAAGTATGAGGTTAAAAAAAAATCAGTTTTGATAAGGTCTCAATGCAACAGGTCAAAGGCACCCAAACATCAGTCAGCATCATAAATTAATTTCAGATATATTTCTTGAGAGGTTTGAATGTGGAGAAAGTTTACGTAACTATCAAAATAAATTATACAATATGATATTGGAAGGAGGGAAAGTGAAAAGAATATTTCTAGAACTGTTCATATTTCTTTAGTGGAAGATTTCACACATGAAGGATAAGTCTGTAGATCATATAGTATCAATATCAATACATATTTTAAAGACACCTTCAGCTTCTGCATTATTTGTTATTTACCACAGCACTGCAAGACTTTGAGCAACTAGAATTTTTAATAGATGTTATGAACACAAAACTGCTGCAGTCTTTAGCTATACATAAACAGAGAGCTCTTGCAAAACATTATGTCTATATAGTTTTATACACATACACATCACCATTTGAAATGGAAGTATAATGTCAAACATTTGTTCTGCTGGTGTATCCTAAGAACTAGTGTTAACCTGGTATTCCAAGTATTGGTATAGCAGAGCTTTACATGTCACCCTTTTTCAAATAATGTGCTCTGCGCACAGATATGCTTGCTGTACACTTTCTTTGGTGTGTAACCACACACAGACTATGCATACACCTAGTTACAATTTCAAAAATTTACCTTAAAATGAAGTTATTGTTGTAGTTCTTTAACATACATGAAAGTGAATGTCAAAGCAACTATTAACAAATCTAATTATGCAACCTTTTTCCTTGTTTTATATATCTCACTGAACACAAAGACTGCACTTAACGGAAGGCAATCTCTTTAATGCCACTTCCAAGTCAGACTTAACATGTTGCCATTAATCAGATTAGATTCCCTAAAAGATTTCATGAAGCAATATAAAAGTTTCAAAGCAGTAAATTTCTAATTGAAACAAATATAAAAGCAAAAGATGAAAGTGCTACATTATTTGTACATCAAACTTTATCATTGTTTGAAAAGAGACCATAGTTCTTGTCTATTTTCCTGCAGGTCTATATTTCCTATTTTTATTAAATATATATATATCTGAATTGGAATCTATTTTAATCCAATTCTGCTTTGCAACCAGTACATCACTGAGTATTTTTTCTCAAAATAATATTAAAATAAATAAAGGTTAAAAGAAAATAATAACATATGAAGGGGAATGGCTTCATTGGAATTTCAAAAAGGATAGAGTTGATAGATATATCTGAAACACCTTATGGTGGTGGGAGAGACATTTTATTCCACTAAGGTTTAAAACAAGCAAGATAATTTTTATTTTTAAATTATTTTCCCCCTCCATACCATAGGCAGCAGATTTGTGGGATCTCTTGTTAAGAGAAAGTGGTGGATGAAAGTTTATACACGTTCGGGAAGAGATTCATGAACACATAGAACGCAGAATGTATAGCGAGATTGTGGAACCTTTTTCCAAAGTTTGGTGTCATGCTCACCCCCACCAAATTTGAGGAACACAAGGAAAGTGGACCAAAATTAGATGTTACTTTAGCAATTCACCTATTTTGTCCTAAAATTCCAAGAAAGTCTGTTGAGTTGTCCAAGTGAATGCTGCCTAGTCTTAGTGGTTGATGTAATTATTTGTAACTCTCTTAAGTCTGTTCAATTTCAGATTTTCCAGCAAGTCCTCATCATGAAAAAGTTCTGGTATGGCAATATCTCCATCTTCTTCATGGTGAATATTCCTGTAAAAAATTAATTTATCTTTTCTATGATGTAATTATATTTTCCAGGAATTCTTTTTATGCTTACTGTCCACAGATCTTACAGATAATGGGAGGCTTTTTCCTCACGTTTCAGGAAATTAGTACTGGTTTGGACTCCTTAATATGGTTGCCCATTAAACTCTTTTCTGGCTCAAATATGTTTACATTTTTGTCTATCAGATTCTGTAATACTTTTCTTTGTCACATGCTTCTTACTATTGTTAACCTTCCCCCTTGGTATTTAGCCAAGTCAGCCTCCTTTTAGACTTTCTCAAGCATTTCATAAATGGGTATGAACTAACACTGTGCTACCAGTTTGGTCATCAATGCTTTTTTTGGACTTCCTGAGAGCATGTAATTCTCTGAAGCAGATATCACATTTAGCTTGCTCTTAGCAAGAGTTCTCATTTTCACCTAGTTCTTACTAAAATTTAACAGTGAATTCTTTGGCCATTGATGCTTTAGTAGGGATGCTGAATGTAAGTACCTTACAATATAATTACTGATATCACCTGTTGTGATTTGGCCTTTTTCCATAGAATAATTGAGATATACTATGTATTTCTCTCAGGGTGTTCCTGACCTCTCTCAGGATGTATCAGTCCGTTTCACCTCTCTAGTTTGGGTGGCAGTGTAGACAGACTACAATACTTTAATTGTTTAGGCCTATGAGTTCAGTTGATGAAGTTTCTGGTACTTGAGATGGAAAGTTTACTAATTTGGCTTAATTCCAAGAATTCTTACATGTATACTCCTAATTCACCATTGTTCTACAGTCTAATTTCTATATATTTTGTAGCATAATTTTATATTATTACAATATTATAAATTTTCTCTTACCAGGTTTCTGATTTCAGCATTGTTTTCATTTAAGGAACAACATACCAGCTTTCTTATCTTAGTTCTTAACTTTCCAAAATTTGCGTAGAAGTGAGTGTACCACACTTCCTGTCAACGAAAAAAAGACTTTAAATGGCACTTATTTTCTAATTGTCTATTTGAACCTGAAAATATAGAATTATCATGACTTCTCCTTTGGGATATTCTCCTCAGTCATGTGTCGTCTGACTGTGTGATCCTCTATGTAGTACTAGCATTCACTATCATTGGCTTAAATATGCTGCTGCTTTGCTGGGAATTCCCCAGGTTCTGATGAAGCTGACACGCTTGCTGTTTGAACTATCTTTCTGCCCAGCATTAAAACCTTCCCTTGCTCTTCTTGGCTTTGTTTCAAACTGTTTGGAGGCCTGTTTGGATCCTGGAGAGATGTTTTTTCACCTGTAAATAAGGGGGAAAGTTATCCTAGACTGTGAGCTGGCGGGGCTGACTGAGAGGCCTTTAAGCTAGGTTTAAAGGGGGAAGGTGATGAAACCAGGCCTTCTAGAGATGAGCCCAAGGGTGGTAAGCCAGAGACGGAGGTGAAATCAGCCCAGCTGAAGTGCATGTGCACTATTGTTGCATGGGCAACAAACACGGCTGGAAGCCGTGGTACAGAAGGAAAGCTATGCCATAGTCGCCATCACAGAAACAGGGTGGGATGACTCACATGACCAGAGTGTTCCAATGGATGGCTTCAGGCTCTTCAGAAGGCACAGACAAGGAAGGAGACATGGTGGGGTGACTGTACATTGGGGACTGGTTTGAGGGAGCTCAAGGAGTGTGAAAATTAGGTTGAGTGCCTATGGATAAGAATCAGAGGGAAGGCCATCAAGGGAGCATCCCGGTGTCAGTCTGTCAAAGACCACCCAAGCAGGATGAAGAGGAACATGAAGTACTCTAGGCATGTCTGGCTGCAGTTTAATGATTGCCAGCTGTCATGGTTTGAAAAAAAGTAACTTTTTCCAGATAAGATCTTGTTGTAACTTGCGGTGGGTATGGATTTCCTGCAGGCTTGAATGACCAGTTAATTGGCTGTTTTTCATATTGAAAGATTGTTTAGCCACTGAGAGAAAGAGTTCGTCTTTGTGTGTCACATCCGTCACATCTTGGGAGAAGTGAAGTGTAAGTTTCACGCTCTTCGACTTCTGTCTGCAGGGAAGGTAAATCTCTGCAAGCAGCCCGGCCAGCCTGTCCCCTGGGCCTTGGGGCCTGGGGACTGTGCCGGGCCTGCAGCTGGGTCCCTGCCTGCCCCCCTCCCTCTCTTGGGCAGTGCTGCTGCTGACCAAAGCTGTTTTTACTTTCTTTCTCTGTCTGAGGGGAGAAGAATTCAGTTCCAGGAGGGGCCTCCTGGTTTTTTCTTGGGCCAGGCCTCTGTCCGTCCCCCCCACCCCATCTCGGGAGAGTCATGGGGCCGGGTATCCCCTGTCTGCTGTCTCCCCTGGCCCCCCAGGAAGTGCCCCACCCTCGAACAGAAGAGAGATCAGCCTGAAGCTATCAAGATTCCAGCTACCGTGCTGTCTTGGCTTTCTGGCAGTTCCTCCCCCCACCCCCCTGTGGAATTCCAGCTGAACTGAGAAGGGGAATTAACCCTTTAAGTGTACCAAATGGACTCAGAAAAGGTTGGGACACGGAAGAAGGCTACAGAAGCTCCTAGGTCAGTGAGAAGAGAATTAAAGACTAAGGGAGGGGAGAAAGAAGAGGTGCTTTTAAGCTGGAATTCTTTTGTAAAGCTATGGNCAAGAAATCCCTTGCCCTCAGAGATGGAAGAAGAGGACCCTTTGTTCCAGGAATAAGAGAAACCTTGCTTCCAGAGAGAGGAGACCTTTGCTTTCCTACTAGAACAACTCATCCTTAAAATACCACCCCATAGTACAGAGGTAAGCCCTTGAATGACAGTTGAGGGAAAAGCTGTAGTCAAGGGAAAGACTATCACATGTGAACAGATATCCTTTTCCAGGTGGGAGTTCACAGCGATATTGGAACCCCACAAGAGACTTGTGTTTCTTGTGGGAAAATCTCCACAGTGAGACAAGAGAGACCCTTCTTCCAATTGAACTGATGAAAGTCTATTTTAAAAGTGGTAAACTGACCAAGGATTTCTGAGTTTTGTTTCTGTGTTATTGATGGAAAAAGATGTTGGTAAAGGAAGACAAACGAGGTGGGGGGAAGAAACCACCTAGGGGTTGATTTTGGTTTTTTTTTCTTTTTCTTATCTTTTAGTTCTGTTAACAAACTATCTTTCTATCTTTGAAGTTTTAGGCCTGCTTTCCATCTCTCTTAATTCTTATCTCACCAAACTACACTACTAAACCCTTGCCTGGTGTGAGCAGGCAAGCAGGTGAAAGTGAAACCACTACACCAGCTCTTGTTCTTGTGGGAGACTTAACTTTCTGGATGTCAATTGGAAACTCAACACAGCGGAGAGGACGCAGTTCTAGGAGGTTTCTGGAATGTGTGGATCTTCCTGACACAGCTGGTAAGTGACCCCACCTGGGCCAATGCCCTGCTAGACCTGCTGGTTGAAAACAGAGAAGGGCTGGTGGGAGATGCGGTATTTGGAGACCATAGCAACCACAAACTGAAGTTTTCAACCCTTGGTGAAATAAGGAAGGAGATCAACCAAACCTCTACCTTGGATTTCTGGAGGTTGGACTTTGGCCTTTTCAGTACACTGGTCCACAGAGTCTTTTGAGAAACAGTCCTTTCTAACAAAGGTGTCCAGGAAAGCTGGCTGTGCCTGTGTGCTGAAAGATGAGACATGAGGAAAGAAGACTGGCTTGGCTGAATGTGTAGACTTAAAAAATGTAGTTGCAAGTCTCAAAACTCTGTTGAAGAAGGGAGCTCCCATAAGATAAACCACCACGACAGGAACTTGAGAGAAGCACAGACACCAAAACAGGAAGACATTGATTCCAGGCCTAAAGAAGGTAAAGATTTGAAATTAACACACTGGACAGAATTCTACTGTGCAGACTGCGGAAACTTAAGATTAGATTTATATGGACAAAAAAAATTCACATTGTGGCAAACTGGGGGAAAGAATACACATGCCAGCCCAAGTTGTGGGAATAGCATCTACACACTGTAGATACCCAGGACTTGGACTGTATAAAAGTGATACCTCCAGAAGAAAAACTCTGGTATCTCTACCACTGAAGAGCAGGGTAAAGAAGGACCAGTGGTATACCACAGGAATCCATGTTGTGGTGATATCTTTTTCTTAATCTCTTTCTTCCCACTCTCTTTCTTCCCTCTCCCTCCTAAGACATCCCCCATTTGTTAAATAAAATCCATAGTATTGACCAGCATATAGTCTCATTTGCACTTTAACTCAGGTTGAGACATCTATTATAATCAGATAATAATACTGAAGATTTCACTACAGCTCAGGGGAAAGGAGAGTTTATAACCTTTGGAAGAAGGGCCAGGCAACTCAGGAACAATACAAGGATGCTGCAAGGTCATGTAGAGAGAAAATTAGAAAGGTGAAAGCTCAGCTCAATCTGGCTACACTGTGAAAGTTTAATAGAATGGGTTTTGTAAATACATTAGTAGAAGGAGGACCAAAGAAAATCTTCATCCTTTATTGGACCTGGTGAGAACATTGTTAGCAAGGATGAGGAGAAGGCTCAGCTATTTAATGCCTTTTTTGCTTTAGTCTCCAACAAAAAGACCAGTTATCCTCAGAGCTATAAGCCCCCTGAACTGGTAGATACAAGACCCTCCAAAATCCAGGGGAAAGTAGTTAGTGACTTACTGTGCCACTCAGACACTCACAAGTCTGTGGGACCAGCAGGATATGATTCACCTAAGAGTACTGAAGAAGTTGTCAGGGGACCTCACCAAGCCACTCTCCATCATTTATCATAAGTCCTAGTTAAACAGGGGGTGTCCCAGATGACTGTAGGTTAACCACTGTGATGCCCATCTACAAGAATGGTCAGAAGGAACATCCAGGGAATTACAGACCTGTGGTCTGAATGTGGTTTCAGGGAAGGTTTTGGAACAGATCGTAGTCAGTGCACCCGCATAGCATGTACAGGACAATCAGGAGATCACCATGGTCTGCTTCTAGAAAAATCATGGTTTTAGAAAAAACAGGTCCAGCTTGGTCAACCTGATCTCCTTTGATGATCCTAGAAAAGAAGTGAAAGATTGATGAACTTCAGTAAAATCTTCAATACTTTCTTTTATGGCATTCTCCTGGAGAAGCTTGCAGCCCATGGCTTGGGCAGGTGGACTCTTCACTACATGTGAGACATTTTGTTAGAAACTGTCTGAATGGCTGTGCCCAGGGTGTGGTAGTGAATGGTGGTACATCCAATTGGCAGCTGGTCACTGGTGGGGTTCCCCAGGGCTCAGTGTTAGGACCAGTCCAGTTTAATATCTTAATTAGTGACCTGGACAAGAGGATCGAGTGCACCCCCAGTCAGTTTTCAGAAATGACACTGTTGGGTAGAAGTGTAGATCTGACGGAGAGTGGAGGGCAGGAAGGCTTTTCAGAGGGATCTGGACAGGTCAGTGTTTTGAGATTCAAAAAGGAGAAGTGCTGGGTCCTGCACTTGGGTCACAATAACATCCTGCAGCACAACAGGTTTGAGGATATGTGGCTGGAAAGCTGCCCAGCAGGAAAGGACCTGGGGATGCCGGTCAACAGCCAGTTGAACATGAGCCAGCATATGCCCAGGTGGCCAAGAATTCCAATGTCATCTTGACTTGCATCAAGAATAGTGTGGCCAGAAGAACCAGGGCAGTGATTGTACCTCTATATTTGGAACTGGTGAGACCACACTTTGATTACTGCATCCAGTTCTGGTCCTTCTCTACAAGAAGGACAATAAGTGGCAGGAACATGTCCAGAGAAAGGCAGCAAAGCTGGTGAAGGGTCTGAAGCATAAGTCTTATGAGGCTGAGGGAGCTTGGGTAGGTTATCCTTGAGAAAAGGAGGCTCAGGGGAGAGCATATCTCTCTCTACAACCACCTGAAAGAAGGGTGTAGCAAGATGAGGGTCTTCTCATGCACAGTTAGCAACAGGACAAGAGAAGATGGCCACAAGTTGTGCCAGGATAGGTTCAGATGAAACATCAAGAAATTTTTCTTCACTGAAAAAAAAAGCTTTGGAATGGGCTGCCCAGGGAGGTGGTGGAGTCATAATCCCTAGAAGTGTTCTAGAAATGACTGGATATGGCACAGGCGTATGGCTTATAGTTTAGTTGGCATTGAGGTGTTTGGTCAGAGGTTGATCTTAGTGATATCAAAGCTATTTTCCAACCTTAATAATTCTGTAAGCATTTTGGCGAATAGTAGTAATAAAATTTAGGAAACTTAAAGAGTGATACCTAATACCAAAATAGATTCCAGGTTGGAACAATAGGTATGAGCCGCTGATCAATAAGTTACCTTTATAGATATGTCAGTTCTACTGATTATATGGATTATCTATCCATTGACTACAAAGGGAGCTTAGACATATGTTAATATATGGACGTCTATATATAGAAAGCAAAAATTTAGATGTTTTAGTCTTGATATAAATATAATCTTCAGATTCTCCCAGCTCCAACTTCTTTGAAATATTTTGTCCATGATCAATAGCTCTCCAATGAAGGAATTAATTTTTTTTTTCCAGCTTTCATGCTATCTGATTTCTGAAGGGAAGGTAACATTGACTTAGAGCAAACAAACTAAATATTGATGCAGTGTAGAGTGATTGTAAAATGATCAAGATTCTGGAGAGTTTAGCTTTATAGAAGATGACAAAAAGGGCTTTCAAATACATTTTCATTAATGTAAGTATTTTGCAAATTTTAGTTAGGAATTGCACAAGGAAGGACACAGAATATGACAAAAATGCAGGATAGGAGGTGTACTGTAAAATACTAAGGGACATTACCACTTGATCAAAACCAGAAGCAGGATAAAATCTTCACAGAAAAATTTTAGAGGTGGAAATTGTCCTTAAACAGATAGCAAAAAACTATCCACATCTAAAAATCAATTCCTTGCAATGTCAAGAGCACTGCAGATTCATTATATGTATAAGAATTAGTCTTTATATGAACATGTTATGCTAAATGATTCTGATATTATAATTATAGATGGTTTCCATAGATACATGAAAAAAATCTGACATATTATGGAAAATATTGAATTACATAAAGAATGCACTAAAGTGTAGATTTTCAGATGAATATATTTATTTTAGAGATTTACAGAGAGGAAAGACAAACAGAAGGTTTTATAAAATAATAAACTCATGGATAAAATAACATGTTAAACAGAATATGAAAATAAGATGTTACCAGTTTCAGTACTGAAATTTTCCCCCACTGAATTGAAAGAGACTAAAGTTCTAGTCTTCTCTGTCCTACCACATCTGCCTTGTCTGCCATAGATGAAACGTGGAGGGAGAGGAAAAGTAGTTTAGTTTAGCAGGGAGACCCACAGTGAAAACCATAACCCAATGGCCAGTATTTTCCTAGATGCCATTTGATTTCCAGCCTAAACTTTATTAATCAGAAAGAAAAAGACCAAATGTATCTTTTCAGTATGCTTTAGCATTTTTGGTTTTCTAGCCATTTTATTTAGAATTCTTATTTCAATTTTCTATCTTCACTATTGTCCTTATTCATCAGCTATCCATAAATATTTTTCCAACATTTTCCTAATTGTTTTTGTAATTGATTCTGAACATATTTCAAATAAATCAGAATTAGAGCTAGCATAAACATCAATGGACTTTGGAGAGGGCCCCTTATACCTAAACTCTCAAACGACAAGAACAATTACGAACAAACATCAACATATATGCACAGCTTAAACTTTTAAACAGATATAAAGGAATCACATCATACATTTCACTTCAACAAATGATCTTGTGCTACATAACACAAATGAGGTTAGCCCTTCCTCAAAATTCCTGGATTCCCTGGAATACAAAAAATCTTTCCCCTAACATTGTTTAACAGCACTTGCACACGAATGAATCTGAGTTGGCACACAGAACTCCTTAGAGATCCCTATGAGAAAACACCTAATAAGAATGCTGAAATGCTATTGTATCTTCAGCACAGCTTCATTAAGGTAGAAATTATTTATCAGTTTGGAAATAGTGTGCTTTCTTTTAAATTGTTCTATTCCATAATATCATTGGTTCACTTACAAATTATCAAACTTAGAAGACAAAAGAAATGAATTTTTTAGAAAGATTATGTGGTGTGTGAGCGTATATCCATCTATCTTCAAGCGGATACAACAATCAAAATATATATTTAGTATAGAATGCCATATAATAGGTATCTATCACAGATATCTTCTGCCACATTCTTGAAAGCACTGAAATTTTAAGCATTTGCATTAGTGCAATCCTCAACAGAGAGTGAAGACTCAAAAAGACATGAAATAGGACACCACTCCTTTACTAAACACTCTTACATGTAATTCAACATAAACCTGAAAAGATAACAAATAAAAAACTACTGAAAAAATTCTACAACGTTACCACATAGTAATACTACATCCTACTGAAAGTCATTCACTGAAAATTCACTACTTTATCCACTACAAGTCATTAAAAAGGTTACAGTACATAGTACACCATGTTCCTGTGAACATGGAAGATCATGGAACATTTTGTTCAATGAAACAAAAATAGAATCCATTGTTTGTCAAGAGAAATTAATCTTTTTGGAGTCTGTTTTATTTTTGGCTTTGTTTAAACATTTCTTAATTGCTTATGAAAAAGTTGTATCAAAAATTCTGGCTGCATTTTGTGGGTAATCAACAAGAGTCAGAATCCACCTTTTATTGCTTTGAATGAAGACCAGGGCTAAGAAAACTTGCAATGTGCACAAGGAGATATTGAAAAATCTAAAGTGTCCTTGTTAAGGTACAGAATGGCAGATTGTACAACAGTTGACTTTTGCAGAAATATAGGCAAAATCTTCAACTTTTCTTTTTCTTAATCTAGTTAATATTGCTAATGTGTCCCCTTTAAAATAAATATATTTCAAATAAAACTTAAAAAAGCCCACAAAAACCCCAAAAATGCAAACAAAAAACCCTCCACAAGAAACAGCAACAACAACAAAAAAACCCAAACACAAAAGAGTAAAAGGGAACTACTCAATATATCACAATTATTGTTCTTGATTTGAGTTTTTTTTGGTTAGTTGTTTTGTTGATTGGGGAATTTTGAGCTGCTCAAGGGATCTTGCATTTCCAAGTATTTCCTGCCAGTCCTAAGGTTCCAATTCCCCTTTTCCTATAGGCTTAGTCTTTCAAGTGATTCTAACGCACAGAATCACTGTGAAGACAGTGTCTGTTGAGCCTAAGAAACCTTGGTGAGTTTTAAGGCAAAAGATTCTGTGGTTCTAAGCTGGAAAATAAAGGATTTTTCTCTTCTTCTGCTATAAAATGCAACATTATGCTTTTTTACAATAACCAATTTCCTTCTGTATTCATCCAAATTTATACTCATAGAATTGTTCATGTCCTCTGATGTTATTGTAGGTGATGTGTGTACTTTAGAAGAATACATTTTATTCTGGAAAAGTATTAAATAAAGTAAATAAGTCACTAATTGTCTGTCCACATCAATACATAAGTAGTTCATGCAATTTAACTATTGGTTTGAATTATTGATTTCTTGCTTAGATTAACCAACTGCTCCATAATCACTTGTAAAAGTAATACATTTTAATTAGAGGATGAGATACATAATGGAGATTGGGCTCATCAAACAATTATGCTTCTCATTTTGAAAGATATTAAAGTGTTTCCCACCTAATGGGTGAAAAGGGAGATAATTTATAACAATCATTCTCATGTGCAATTGTTTCATTATGTAAAGAATAATTATTTGCACATTCTCCTATGTGTGTGAAAGGAAGAAATTATCTTCTGTTTGATCAGATCTGATATCAGATCGGATAGTCTGTAACTGCAGTATTCAGTAGGAAGCCTTGCAGTATGAAGCGTCTTATTCCTAAACTCCATTTCCCAGACATTTATAGTTTCCTATATTCTGCCTGTTTAGGATGCTATCCAAAGAAAGACTGATATCTCTTTCCTTGTTGGTTCACTATGCAGTGTTGGCTTTTTGATTTACTGTTCCATCAAACTGAAGTGTCAGTACTGGAAAAAAGACTGAATGGGAGAAACACTTTCAGTATGACTGGCACAATGTAGCTGTAATCCTCAGAGCCCTTTGGCCCTATTGGAAGGCAGAGATTAATCCAAGCACAGTTAATCTAATCTTGATTTTGCCTATCAAGAAACTATTAACGGTGTTTCACAATTTTAAGTTCAATTTACACATGTAAAGCATGTATAAGATATAAAAATATATAGACAATAAAATTATGATAGAAGTTCCTACACCCATATACAGCATCCTATAGAAATTGCATAGATTTTGAAAAAAATCAACTGTAATAAAACCGACAAAGTACTCATGAATTTTATTGAAAATTTTAAAATTAAATCTGCTTTTAAAAAATATATAATTCTTAACAGAGTACAGAGTGTAGGACTTTGCATCAGCTTTAAAAAGGTAGCTTATGTGTCAAAACTAGAGCAATGGAAAAGCCAAAAGTTCCTTGATAAATTAGTTAATGAATGGAAAACACAGATATGCAAGGTGAGTGAAAGAATACTAAAATTTTAAAGCCAGTTATTCCTTTTCAAACAGGATTCATTATCATAATCCTACTATTTTCCAGGATTTTCATCAGTTCTGTAACATTTTCAAATGGAAGGAACTAAACAACAGAAGGTGCAGAATTAAAAGACAAATAGAAACAAAATTTGTGTTTAATTTCTAAATGTTTTGGGTTTGTCCCGTATTTTTTTTACTGTGAAACAAAAAGAAATTTCCTCAAAAGTTTTTGAGAAATCGGAACATCAAAGAGGTTTTTTCCTACCAGTAATACATTTTTGCAATAATCACTTGTTCTTATACTTTTGGGTTTTGTTTAAGTATCTTGGAGCTCATTTTGATTCTTTCATGGAAGATACCAGTAATTCAAGCTTAACCTGAATATAAAAACATGAGTTCACGTCCGAGAAGCATGTAAGTTCTAGAACAGAAAACTGTATCATAAATTCATGGTGCATGGTACAAACATAGATATATTAATGGATATGTAGTATGATTAGACAGGTTGCATAACAAACCAAACTATGTTTTTTAACTTTTTACACTTCTATAAGGATACATTACATTTATGATTAATATCTGAACCTGATTATTTAGAAACAAACAAATTATTTCTCATCAAAGAATTTACCCTGAGATTATGTGCTATTACATATTTTTAATAGCATAACTATTGATAGTGTAGATTTATTTATTTTGCATGTGAATACAACAATTTAGGGTGACAGTATAAATCATATCTGTTGTGCTATATTTGAAAAAAATAGAGTTCATTCAGTGTGGGAATGAAATCAGATCTGCTTTTTTACATGAGATAGAAGAGAAATGTTAAAAAAATTAAGTCTGTTTACATGTAATGAACACAAATTTTACAGCTTGCAGTGTCAAGCAATGAAAAGAACCCAAGGTACAAATGATAGAGACATAAAGACTAGCAAATTGATGTTCTATATTAGTAATATGACTAAAGTTAGTAAATGTTCTCTAGTTAGTGGACTTTTAAAACTAGCAAAAATTATTCTGAGAAAGGCCTAAGTGTTGAGTGCTTTTTTGCATGCAAGTCTTTTCCAGTCTTAAATAAAAAGGTCAGTTTAAATCAGACACTTAATGCCATAAAGATCAGAGAAAAAGGGCACTAACATAATATTGGAGACAAAGGAAAAGATCTCGAAGTTGATAGGAAAAGAAAGGTTAGCGATTATTTCTGAAAGCCTCTAATTTAGTCAAGTACCCTGTAACTTGCTCTTTCATTATTCAAGGGTTATCTTGCTCTCTTATAGTTGCATTTATTGTGATTTCCATCTGAATATTTTGTGAAACAAATCATTGTAAAAATATTAAAGTTGTCTGCTGGACCACACAAATTTTGTTCTAGACACATACAGATCTGACAATAACAATCTTAGATTTGCTAAAAGTTACCTTCAGTAGTCCATTGTATTGAAAGACATGACAAAGATAAAGGGAAAGAAATGTAAATCAGCAAAACTATTTTTCCTCTCAGAGAAATAAGATTTGTAGATATCTACAAGAAAACAACAATCCCATGACAAAGAAAAAGCAAGTCGTATAATTTTTTTTCCTTTTTCTCTAATGTAATAACATGCATTGTGAACAGAAGCAACAGATAAGATATTTGGGATGCAATAAACATTTTCATTTCTTTACATTCTTTTTTCATGAGCAAATTACAAAAAATATCTCTAGATTGATTCACTAAGAACTGGCCACAGAGGTGGATAGAGTGAAATTACCCGTTGTTTATGTCCAAAGAAAGAGATAGGCAGACCAGTTTCTCTGTCATTTGAAGTGAATCTATGCAATAAACCATATTTATATTTTGGAAGTCAATATTGAATTCAGTGATATTCCAAGTCCAGATCTGAATTTATCAAGTCAGAGTTTGACAATAAACACTCATAGTTTTATAGTGACACAAGTAGTGAGCAGTTGTGCAGAAAAAATCTGTGGTTATAAAATATCTGTTGGATGTGAGCCAACAATGTCATACTGTTATTAAACTGTCATTTTTGTACACTGCAGCCCAAGAAATTAGTGGTCTAGTGAGAGGAGAAGAATACGATAAGCAGGGACCTATCTACAAGACAGGACTGGAAAATATTCCGGTGCTTAGTTTAAAAGGAGACGATAGCTCTTCTCAGATGCATAAAAGGCATCAAAGGAAATAATCTACAGTGAATGTGCATAAGTAAAATTTTAATGGGTTTGAGCTGCAAGAAGGGAGACTTAGGTTAGATATTAAAAGAAAATTTCATGTCATAACAATAGTAAAACATTGGAATAAGCTGTCTGGGGAGTCACAATTATTTAAGATCTTGCAAGAATATACATGTTGAAACTATGTGAACATAATTCATCTTTATTTGAGTAGAGCAGTATGATATAGATGACTTCTTGAGGTCTCTTTACAGAGGCTTATGCTAAGATAGTGTCAAACATGAATAAAATTCACAATGGAAATATAAGGAGTCATATTATCAACCTCAGTGCCAGAGCCATTTCTCTCTGACTTCTATCAAGGTTTCTCTCACAATTTTTTTACCTGTTATTTCATATAAAGGCACCAAGGTGAAAAATCCTACCATTTAAATCTAGGTAGCTTGGTAGGCATTTTAAAGTGGGAACAACTGAACCATCAAAAACAAGCAGATAACCAGGCAAGCATCAAGGACAATAATACTACTAAATTTTTTATAACTCTAGTATGAGTTAAAAGCAAATATAAATATCCGGTTAGTGTATTCAGGGCACAAAAAAGCTTGATTTAGCTGTTGCAAAAGAAAAGAAAAAGACACACCAACATAATCCCAAACTAAGTCTTCCTCTCAGGGGCCTGTGGCCAGCTGCTGTCAAGTGCCTGTGGACTACATGACTGTCCATGGAACCTTAAAGCTGAAGGCATTGCTTCAATCCTATCACATTTAGGAAGGGCAGTTAATGAAAACACAGCCCTCAGAGTGTGGGAGTACCTCTTTTGAATGGGAATAACCTCCACCCAGGAGAGGCTTAGCAATATGGAACATCTCACTGCATTTCTTGGCATACACTGGGCAGAGACACAACAAGACAGGAAAAAAGTCACCTTCATCCCAAGAGTGATTTCTCAGGCCTGTTTACCTGTTTACCAAATTACTAAATTTGAGAGGAGATACAGCTAAACCACACATACTTTTGTTTTGTTACCACCACAGTGCTGCAACTCCCACTTTTAGGAAGGAGTAGTGAAAGAAAAAACACTTTGATCAAATACATACCTTTGATCTATTTACAGGATTTGTAAGAAACAATGCATGAGTATAAGTGAATCCCTGAAAGAGACCAAGCACATGCCTATCTATCAAGAGAGTGATACTTACCCGCACTGAGTTTCCAGCAACAGGATGCACAGATTTGGTCACTCAATATTCAAAGCAGGACTCCTAGCAAGAGTGGTATACCTGATTTCAAATGCCAGGTGTTAAACCAGAAACATACCTGCTGACTGGACAGATACAGGTGAAAGCCATTTCAAACTTTTAAACTGTTAATTAAAGCCACTTAGCGCTTTGTACAGATTTTGGAGACAGACTTACTGCACTTGCTCAGCTAACTTGTCTGGGCTAGTTTGTCACTTGACTCTGTCTCAGCTCTATCTGCTGGAAAAGGGTACTTCCAGTAATGGTGTACAGCAGTCTGGAGTTCTGCTTTTAAGATCTGTGTCAGGAAAAACTCTTCATGCATACCTAAGTTAGAGGGCTCTTTTTAACTGAATTTTCAGCATAATGGTTTTAGACGAAAAGCTGCATCTTTATGCACAGTTCTGCAACACAGCAGTGCTAGGAAAAGTCTAACCAACAATATTTTTATTGTACATCCATGGACAGCATTACTGAGAATAAGAAGTTCATCTATATCAGAAAACTTTTTAAAAAATGCCTTTTTCCCTTTACATCTCATATGGAAATGCAACAAGCTCATTTCTATAAGCTTTCAGTAATTAAAGCATAATATATAACTGACTATTTCAAAGTAATTGATCACAAAAAATATATTCTATCTATAATATGATCTACTGGGAGTGAGGATGTTGCATTTAAAGAGTAATAATGTTTTCATATTACTAAAGACAACTCTCTTGGAACTGGAAAGGGAGTTTGTCTAAGTGCCAATCTGAAAAGAAATGAAATAAATCATGTTGAACTAGAGAGAATAAAGCATAATAATGATTTAAGTCTTAATTCCTACAGTTTTCTATTGCACATAAACATCAAAATAGCCTTCTTTTCAAATATCAAAAATGGAAAAAAATTGTCTGATTTCTTTTAAAAATAAAGTCACTAGTGTGGCAAGATATCATAGAGACCTATGGTATATGTAAGTAAACATCTACCATTTCTGAGAAGTCAGATTATAGAAACATAGAAAATGCAAGTGCACTTTCTAGGTGATGATGAATAAAACAGCAAACACTTTGCCACAAATGAACACTAAATTACCAAAATGTTAGTT
>VZTR01031830.1:41534-65621 GCA_013400775.1 Chaetops frenatus
CCCCCCGGCCGCAGCCCCGGCACGGCCTGGGGAGCGGCCGGCCCGGGCCATGCCGGAGTTACCTTCCACGCGGGCGGAAGTCGAAGAGGGCTTCCAACTTCCCGCTCCTAAAAAATGTAAGCTTCGCAAAGACACCTCTAATTTCAAGTGGCTACATGAAGTGCCCATCTTAAAATTAGCCAATCCGTGGGCTCCTCACCTCTGCTGGAAACCGTGTCCCGGCAGAAGTAGGAAAACAAAGAACCCCCCCCCAGGAAGGAGAAAAAAAAAAGTTGTTGTCCTTTAAACCACAACAAGTCTAAAATAACATATTTAATAATCAAAGTAGAATTCAATATATCACTACATTATTAAAGAAATTACTAGATATAAGACAAAAATATCCACAATAGCCCAGAAATGCCCTAATTTTCAAATCACACACATTCTAATACAATCATTCCTTGTTTTCCTTTTCTAGCTTCTTACTGTTTCCTCACTTCTAATTTTTTTGATTTTTTTCCTAAATATCTTCTCCTTTCCTTTCTTCACTTGATTCTTCATGGAATTTATGAGTGATTTTTTGATTGTTTAAAAATTTCTCTGTCATATTCAAGTAGGTAAAAAGCTCTCGAAAATGCTTTGCACTCCCAGTCAAATTAATTCTTTTAGGGATCTTGTGACTCCCTGAAGGAAATGTCCGCATATTTAGCAATAAATAGAGGGAAAATTTGTCATACATTTTTGTGAGCTCACTCCTTTTCTTTCCAAATTATTGCTTGCTCTTATGGAGAATGTGACTGCTGTTAAAACCTTCATTTTAATAGATGAATCTCAAACAATATTATTGTTCCTGGAACCTTCCTATATGAAAAGGAAGAATAGCTTTCACTGTAACAATAAGTGAAGAATCAAAGTGGAATTCCTCTTTACAGTCTGACAGCAGAAAAAATATTTGTTACCAAACTTCATGAAAACAAAATGTACAAATTAAAACAATACCTTCTATCTTTCAGGATACCTAAATTTCTAAACAGATAACATTAACAGGGTGTTCCCAAGCTTCCTACAGGAGACTCCTGTCTATATTTAAACCATCTATAATTAAAATTTTAGCAAGCAAACATAATAAAACAAACAAAACCAAGCAAATTGAGGTAAATCTCAGAAAATCTGAACATGACAGCTAAATGACACACAAACAGGGGTAAAATAATGTGCATAATGCCACAAATGAAAAAGCATATAAATCATTTTAATATATGCATCTAATAGTGGTTCACTCTTGAAAATATATCTGTCCACATGTCTTGATTCATCATTTCCATTTGTCTTTATATATGTAAATGACCTATTAAAGAAAACTAATATTCTTTGCAGAGGAGTAGAAGACTAACTCTGCAGCATCTAGCAGGTAGTCTAACTACTGCTTTTTATTCTTATTTGTTCATCACACCATTTCTAGTTTCCTTCTTGAGAGTAATGCTTGTGTATTTTATTCACTGGTACTCACTCTGTTCCTCAGCTAAGACTTCGTAGAGTTCAACAGTCTCTTCAGTATGTTTTACCAGTGTTCTTCTCTCCTTCAAATCCTCCTCTTGTTACTACCCGGTTTTCTTTTATTCTTGCTCCTCTTTCAAGAAGATTTTTCCCATGCTTCTCTATTAGTTCTTCTCTTATCAAAAGCTTTTTTTTTTTTCCCTTTCTGCTGAAAAGATACCATTCTTGACAAGTTTAAATTCTTGTCAGTAAGTACGGGCATCTTTATATTTTACTACTTGACCTGTCGCTGCAGGCTTATCTCCAGACTAGTTCAAATTGTCCCACTGTCACGTATGGTTTCTTCTGTCAAGAGAAAAGAAAAAACATAACTTGTTGTGTGTGCTACTTGTCACATATCCCATATGCAAATAACAGAATTATTTAATAAAATTTCTTTGTAAGATCTTCTAAGAAGAACCTAATTTTTCTACAATTCAATCAAATAAAAAGTATTTTGAGTAAGTATTCAAAGTCTAGATGATGCATCAGCCATATTGAGTCAAATATTGGAATAAATTGAGTAGCACATGATATGGATGACGTTTAAGCTTTTTCAATTGGCTCAAAAGGTATTAATTCTTTGTCTCAGTCGGTAGGTGTTGGGCCTGGCTGAGAGTAGCATTAGGATATTAATCAGCCATGCAGGACAAAGTACTAGCTTAATTATAAGAACAAATCTGTTCTTTGAGCATAAAGAAACTGCTAATCAATCACTGTCAAAGTTGTGATAGTGATGAGAACCTTTGAGAGGGATAGAATCTTAATTCCAGCAATTGCAAGAACCAACTGTTGGGAGACAAATTTATTCAAATAGGTCAATCAGGAATTTGATATTCTCTACCCAGTCCCATAACCAGGGTATTCAGAGTGGAAAGAAAGAACCAAGAGACATCCTAGAGACTCCACAGTCCCTGGTGCTCTGCATGGCTCAAAAAAATGTGCCCGTTGACTCAATTTTCTTCCAAAATCACGTTGATGTTCCTGAACAATGCCTTCTGGAAGTGTGCAAGAGGCACCTGGATGTGTACCTTGGGGATATGGTTTAGGGGTAAGTATGCTAGGTTGACAGTTACACTAGGTGATCTTGAAGGTATCTTTCAGCCTTGATTTTGATTCTCTGTTTCTGTGACTTGTGATTGCAGAAAGTCAATACATAAAAGTGTAGACTTCTGTAAATAGTGTTTTGGTATCTGAGTCCATTTAGCCTTGGTTTTAAATATTGACATGACTTTGAAGGGATGTAAAAATGCCCTTATTTTCATGTCTAATTTATAAAAATAAATAACCAATAATGCAGTTTCCTAAAAGATACTACTTGTAATTCTTACACCAGAGAAAACCACTCCATCCTTTTGAGGCAGATTGGTCTCCTGTTATTGATGCTCATTCCCAGAAATCTCTCTTCCTAATATATATGAAAAACCATTTCTGCCTCTCTCTCCAAATTTCAAAGCTAGTTCTTTAGAAGTTTCATACACCCACAGAATAAAAGAAGAGGAAGACAGAGAAATGTGAGCTACAGGCCTCACAAATCCAGATCAGAACTTAGACTCTTACCCATAGCCAAGATGCTTATTTGTGTATTTCTGAGGCAGCTGAACTCTGAGGAATTTCTAACAGGAGACATGAACCATAAGAAGCTAGGCTTACTCACTCCTGTACTGTACACATCTATTTTCTTTGTTCTCTTTCAGAAACTCCTGAAGGTCATTAGACCACTTGTTTCTAAGAAACTTTGCCTAGGTGAACTATTTTCCCTACTTAGTGCACAGCAGTGCTTTAACAACCAATGCTTTAAGCAATTTCAATAGAAAATGACTGATTAGAGCTCATTTTGAGCTCATTCACCACAGATAAGAGAAGTAAACTTCCAAATTTACCAGAAGGAACTACAATTAACAGGGTGGTAAAAATCACTGCCTACAGAAAANGTTTCAAGATCTTTTTTCTTCATGTGTTAAAGGAAGGTTTTACTTGTTTAAGAAAACAAACAATACAGACAGCTATAGGGAAACATCAATCATTTGATTCCTTTTTTTATTAATAATATATTTCAGGATAAAACCTTAAGTTTCAGTTTCAAAACATGTCTGTCATTTAAGTATTACATGCGGGAAAGCCAGTGAAATACGAGAAACTCCAGGAGGCTTGCAGATCAATGATGTGCATAGTAATTATGCTGAAGTGTTTTTCAAAACACTCCAAGCAGCTTTGTATTCATGCTAGGCAGAGAAACTGAACCAGGCAAACAAATCAGCCAATTCACTGTATCCTTGATCAGACAAAACTCTTTGAGGATTGAAAAGTGACTACTGTACCATTTTCTCAATAATTATTTATTAGAGAGCAACACTGGCCTGCTCCTCTGCATGTCTCCTAGAATAAATACCACAATCACATGTAGTAGGATGAATTTATACAGTTTTGATGTTATACAACACGTTTTGCCTTCCCATTAGAATGTCAGAAATTAATCGATAGGGAGGACTATAGCTTACTATGCCTAGTGGAATAGAATAAAAAATAAACTGCTCCACTCAGAGAGTTTTGTGGTCAAGTATTTCTAACAAGTTAAGGAAGATTATGTGAGAAAACAGCAAGTTCTATTAGATTGATTTTTCCTGATTTCTGATTTTCTTTCCCATGACAATTCATCCAAGATAACTTCAAATTAATTTTTAAGTGAAAGACCTCTCACTTTTTTTTTTATAGTCTTTTTTCTTGATCTTCTTCTGTTGATGTTTTCAGATTAAGCATCCAAAATTGCTCCAAGAACATTCTCCATTCTCTACATTCTCCCTTAAAAAATAAACAAACAAACAATCCTCCCCCCAAAAAACAAAACAAAACAAAACAAAAAATTTAAGACCACTATTATTTGATAGCTACTAAGAAGTAATTATTGTAGCATAACTGGAGGTAGTGTATCTGCTCTGTAACACATTAGCACTATTCTGTGTAGATGATTGTTATGCAACCAAGATTGTTTTGCTTGTAAGCGAATACAAATAAAATCAAACAGGGAAGTAAAATGTTTGGATATACTGCTGAGACCCTGATTGACAAGATGAACTAGCAGAATTCAAAATTCTTTCTACATTCACCTTCTAAATTCTAAGAGAATTTCCATCAGGTACCTGAATTTTCCCCATCTTCCCTCTCTCCTCACTCCAAAAAATCAAAAACCCCACCACTACCACCAAAAACCAAACCCACAAAAAACCAAAAGCAACAATAATAGTATGACTTCAAAACATGGGGAAGAACAAATTTGTGTCTTGACATACATGCTTAAGTTTGTTTTCCAATAAGTGGGATGCACACATTGTGAAAATTTTGATCTCAAACTCTTTTATGCATTGACGTAATACACCTAATATAAAGCAATTCAAAAATCTCAGTTTGACATTAATCAGAAATGTAGTATATCTTTCTAGTCAATTGGCAGGTATATAGAATCACATCTTTTTTATTATCATGGGGTAAGGTAACCTTTAGTGTAAGAAAATATCTACTCTTAAAAATCACTCTGCCTTATAATACAAAATGTATTTCAGATTGACTTATCTTGTACCATATTTTTTTCTTCTGAGTTTACTACCACCAAGAATGCATGCTGTTCACTGTCAGAGCCTAATATTAATTTATATCACATGAACTGAATTTGCATAGAGGAAAATATGTATTGAGGTACTTTGAAATTGTTTATATACATTGTTCCTTACCAAATACATTGCATTTTCCTTAAGCATCTTACTCAGAAATAATTTTTGTATACCAAAACTCTGAAACAGAAACATGTTTTTAATCTTAACCACTAGATATCCTGTCCTGAGCTCTCAGTCTTGACAGTACACTTTTTTTAGTCAATGCAGAAATTCAAGCTGTATTTAAATTATATTAAAAAACTTATTCAACAATAGATATATACAAGGCTTGTTTTATTTTATCTTCAATACTACATAGTTATATAAACCTTGGTGCAATTAATAAATTGGTCCAGCAAGTGAAAGTAGCATCATTCTCTTCCTACATTACAGTCATTGTGTACATGTTTAAGCAAATATAAAGGTACTGGGCTATGAAGAATATGGTTTTTACTCTTTAAAAACAATATTTATTATCAAAATAATCTGTAATAATCACTTCTGAGGATATGGAAGTCATCTCTACTATCCAAGATATGTGAATAATTAATGTTTAATAGGAGGTAGAAAAGCACCTATGATTAAGGTAAAGGTCAACTCTGTATAAATTCTCTTTAGCCTCTGGAATGAGAAATAAAGTACAGAAAACATAGTGAAAGTTTCACCTCCAAGGCATCATAACAGATTAATGTATGATAGGCATTGAAATGTTTACCAGTGAGTTCAGAACAAGTGATTTCAACAGTATATAAAGACCACTGTTTGCATTGGCCTTGGGTAGGGCCTAGAGGCAAGTGGATACTTTCATTTCAGCACTGTGACACTTTAGTGGTGTCTGGCAACAATTTAGGAGAAAAAGATTTTCAGTCAGTCAATAATGAGGTTTCATGTCTTTGTACTACAGTTAGTATTTTTTAACACACAGAAATCTGTGCTTTCAATATGCACTGATTAATCTGTGACTCTTGAGATTTGAACTGCCATTCTTAGAGTTGCCTTTTTACCATGAAATCAACCTAAAAAGAAGGAAATTTCCCTTAAGCTGAAAAACAACAACAAAAATATTTTAAACTGCCCTGTATTTCATACTGCTGCAAGGAACAAAATAAAGCCCCATGAATGTTTTCAAAAGAGGACAATATGATAAAACTGCCTATGAGAAGCTCACAAAGTGGATCCACAAAGACAAAGTCTGTAACTTGCATCAGAATCCAGGAGGCTGAGAATTTCATCATTAGAAAAGCAAAGTCTGTTGTAACCTATACACAAGTTTTAAAACCTGGAAAACATTTATGACTCAATTTCTTTTTAGAAATATCCTCTAATTACATGATTCATGGGAATCAATACAGTGGCTAAACATGTAAACAGACTAGTTTATCAGTGCTGCAAAACTTCCTGTGCAACCTTATCAATAACCTGCCTGCCAACACTGCTTCCAGGAATTTCTTTTACAGTGTGCCAATAGATGTAAAACAAGAGAGGCATTTTTTTTTCCCCTTTACTTAGGAGAAAAACTCCATGAAGTGAAAAATGAAAAGGTTATTCACTTCTAAACCCTTCATTACAAGAACAGACCCAAAGGTCTCGGATGATGAATAGCTCATTATTTGATCTCATTACCCTGGCATGTACACCCATGAAGAGACTGGAAACTAAGAAGTTGCAGCCTACAAGCCTTACTGAGTGTTTGCTAGAGATTGCCATACTCTTCAATATGTCTACACAGCTGAGGGTCTATAACAAGGTAGTATGAAAAATAATCGAGAAAAAACCCTCACAGAACTAATTTCTTAAAAAGACAGCAAGGAACCTTTGCAGTCAAAGGAAATACTTTCCTTACTGACCCAAAGTCACACTTGAGGGCTGAGCTCTGCAGGATATGGGTACTGTGCTTGTTCTCTAGTTGAGAAGTTGTTAGTGCTATAAAACCAGCTCTCATGTGAACAGGCTCAGGACATAAACAACATGATAGCACTGCAAAGACAACGTGTGTGAAGGTGTAAAGCAAGCTTGACTGTATTCCACATTCCAGAACACTGTCAAGTTGTAAACATTTGTGGTTTAATTTCATAGGGTCAGTATATATTTAGGAATACATATTAGCACTCAGACTGCCAAAAGGAAATAGCAGTCATTCTTCAGTTATGTTTTGAAATATTATATAAGGACAAATCCTCTACCCTTTTTATAGTTTTTTTTTTTCTTTAAATATCAAGGGAGTCTCTCATTTCTGTTCTCCTCTGCTCATGAATTTTACTCATCCGCTTCTGCTCTACAACTTCTCCTTTAAGCATTTAACCCCTTTGATATTTCTTAAGCCAAATACACAATAGTACAAGATCTTTGACCCTGTAAATTTTCACTCCAGAACCCTCAGAGAATCAATCCTTCCTAAACTTGCCATTACACATGTCAAAGGGATCCTTATATTTAGCCAAGCCTTAAGAAAAAAAAGGAAAACTAAAACTGTATCTGTTACTTCGCATGAACCATAGCACTCAGATTCATTTACATTAAGTGAGTAAGCAGTGACATCAATATTATCAGGAAATAGTTTATATATCTGAAAGAAAAATAATTAATTAAATCATCATTTCATTAGATGAGGAGAATGTAGGTATTTCAAGATTACATATGCATGCACAATAGCCAATGAAGAAATAATATGCAAGATTCAGAAAAGATAGTTGTGACCACTGCACTTTCATATGGCAGCAACTAGCAAATCTTTCCTGCTTAATGCCTCTTGTGGTGCAGTAAAAATTTCTGATGAAAATTGCTGATTTTTTTGTACTTCTGGCAAATTGGCACTGATTTTCTGCACATACAGAAAATTGGTGTGTCACAAATATAAAATTATATTTTCAGTTATAAAGTGGTCTATTTTCTAAAGATGTAAAAAATTTATAATTATCACTAAGTGCCTATTACTAAATGAAAAATGCTTTTTCATTATAGGTTAAAAATGAAAAAAAATTTGCCATTACCTACACTTTGGAGTTACCAAGCTCTTTATTGACAAATGGCCTTACAAGGACAAAACAAAATATTCCCTGAAACACTGTCATTGCAGCCCAGTTTTGAGTCACAATGCGAGTCAGAACCTGGCTATACTGAAACAAAGCTAGTTCTACTCCTTTCTGTCTCCACAGCTCGTTCAGAGTGCTTGTCTTTTCATATCCCAATCACTTTGCCCATACTTTGGAGAGTGAAACACTATCAAATTTGACATTGCTGCAGGCCCCCTTAACAAAGCAGAACATCAGCAATAAAAAGATTTTGTCTTGGTCTGCGAATTGAATAAATTCCTACAGGCTTGATTCTGAAATGAAATTATCATGTTTAACTCACTCCCTCCACCAACTAAAATGTAAGAGCTATTTTGAGTAGCTGGAGGGCCAGCTGAGAGCTCCACTTGGAGAGCACCAGAGTACGTATGCATACTCAAAACTGTGTCAGGATTACTAACAATACAAACATAAGTTTAAATAATGAAAATATAGTCCCCGGGAAATATTACAGTGTTCATGGGAGGAGAATCACAAATATTGACTTGTACAGAAATTCAGTCTGAATATATAGATAAAAATATTTTCATTCTTTCAACTGAGAAGGTAGTCCAGAGTCCACACATCTAAAAGATCAACTGCCACTGGATATATTTTACTGGCCTGTACATCCCTTTATTATCATAACAGTATAATCTAGAAAAACATTATCTGCCTTGGATTTGCCTGCTACCTGTTCTCTGCCCCCTTTTGTTTTGTGTAGCACAACAGAACTATTCATTTTTCAGCAAGCTTTATATATCTTACAAAATATTTGTGAATTTATTTTGAGATTGTCTGAAGAAAATGTTAGTACTACACCATTTTACTGAATGGCATCTAAGAGTGGACACGCTAAAACCAAGAGATAAGCAATGTACAGATTGTTGCAGGCAAAAGGGTTGAAAAAAACTTGTGGAATTTTACTTTGTTTAATTACTGTCAGTTAGCATAAGAATTATGATAATCCATTCAGACATTAAGGAAAAAAAAATCAAACAGTTCAGCAAATAGTTAAAGAAACACTTTTCCTACCCTTTATCTAGGTTCAGCTTCAGGCAAGCGCCTCTGTTCTCCCCTTCTGAGTCTCAGCATCACTTCACTTTTGCTGTATATCATGTTCAGTCCCTCCCAGGTCCTTCAGTGAGGTGTTGGGTGGTGAAGAGCCTGAGGACCAGAGCATCGTGGCTTCTACCTGCTGCTCCTTGCCTGTCACTCTTGTCCCTGCATTGCAGCAGGGGTAGCCCTCATTTGCAGCCCTTCCAGGGTGCCCCTGCCCCAGGCAATACCATCTGTGCTCCCTGATCCCTCAGAGCAGCACCTCCTCTGTCATCGAGCACATCCTCCCAGAGCGTGTCACCAGCCTTTGTCTGCACAATGTGCCTTCTGCCTCTTTTCCATCTTCTCCCACCCTCCCAAGTGTTCCTGTCTCTCATGCAGGCCCGCTCAGAGATGCCACGTGCCCTGGCTGTGGTTTTGGCAGGCAGCTCACAACCATGGTGAACCCCAGGTGAGATGATTCTGGATGTGTGTAGCACACACAGGCACCTGAAGACCCATTTTTCCAGATACTTTGCACAACAGAGGAATCTGAACTCAAAGATTGACTACATCATCACAGAAATGAGGCCTATAAAAACATGTAAATTTTAAATCTAAGTATTAAACCTCAACATATGTATGCAGGAAAACCTGAGACACAGACCAGGTCCCAAGGTCAAAGATAATCGTATCAACTTTTTATTCACATCACAGCTTCGGAAAACTTTCTGAAAAACACATTTCCTCAAAATAAAATATCCATTGCAGAAAATATCTGTCATCTGAGTTGAAGCACTGGAGCATTGTAAGGACTTATAAAACTCATAAAAATGAATTGCAAGAAAATAACTGCTTTAAAATAATCTAATCTGTATGATTTAATTTAGGAAAAATTCCCTCACCATTGATTGTTAGGTGTTTGTATGCTACAGTGGCTAGAAAGCATTATAGAACACCATGTGTTTTCCCTTTTCACCCTTATAAAAATCTTGCTCTATTGAATTCAGGATTTCTGGACATTTCAGAGTCCAGTAAGAAATTTAACAAGTGCTTTTCATGCAGAATAAGAACTTAAAATTGTTCTTTTTTATGTGACTAATATTCACACTTTCTGGCAGTCCTGACCCAGAAAACATTAGGGTTTTCAGAAATCAGCTTTTCTTCCACTTTTTTTTTTTTTTTTTTTTTTTTTTTTAAAATTTTNCTGT
Organism: Chaetops frenatus; assembly: GCA_013400775.1. Classification (NCBI taxonomy): domain Eukaryota; kingdom Metazoa; phylum Chordata; class Aves; order Passeriformes; family Picathartidae; genus Chaetops; species Chaetops frenatus. The sequence goes on from VZTR01031830.1 coordinate 52,002, forward strand.
TTGTATGACTGGGAAGGTGGTATCAGCTGGACACAAGATGCAAACCACATCACATAGTGATATATAAAATCTTTTTTTTTTTTTTTTGGCTTTAGCTTGGATTTGGGGTTTTTGTCTGTAGGTTTATTTGTTTTTCTTGTTTGTTTTTAATACTAGTGAGTGTGGCTAGAGCAGTGCAGAGCCACGTCTCATCTGTGGCACTTGCACACCTCCCACTACCACTTGTTTACAACACTTGTGGACTCTGTAATCACATAGCCCTAGCCCAGACTCCTCGATTTGCTCCACACTTATAGTGAATTGAGAGGCTTTACATGGGTTTTCCAACAACATCTTGTTTTCCACCTTAAGCCTCTACTGAGGGTGTGAAGCCAGCAGCAGTTGTGTAGCAGGGTTTGTCTACTGTTTCTTTGCCCTTCCAGTCCAGAACAGACTAAACCAGTCTGTTGGAGCTGGGCAGATGTCATCAACACCTGAGCTCTTTCACACCAATCTTTCCTTATGACAGCTTGAGTACATCTTTCTTCCCAAATTATGAAATAATTTAGGACAAATACTGGTGATGTTTCATCACCTTTTGGGATAACACATTATAGATCTGATAAATTACCTCACCTGGGTTTAGGATACAAATGAAATATTAAACTACAGTTAAACTAAGTTTTCTTGATAAACATTTGGAAGCACTGACTGAAATTGATAATGGAAGCATTTACACAATTAAACAGGAAGCAGAAATTGTTTCAAATAGTAAGGTAATGTATGACTTTATAAACCCAGGGAACATGAACTAATAAACAGATCTGCAAATAAATATTGCATAATAAAAATATCTTGAAGCATTATTATATGTTTACTAAAATGGAAAATATAAAATAGCAAAATATACTTCAAATAAAAGAAAACATCAGAGAGTCTCAAGTTCCAAAATGAATCCTTTTCTCTACCATACAACTTAACTCTAAAGTGCTCTCAGTGAACTACCATGATGCAGTATGTCATCTGATGCACAGCAATTTATAAAACCTGTCTGCTGCCAGGGTAGATACAGCTCCTATATCCTGTCACTTCACAGTTATCCTGAGAAAACAGAGGTGCAAAAAAATTCCAGTGGATCAGCTGATTCACAGTAACCGGTTACATTCTGGGTATGTAGTACTGTAATTGAGTCTCTAGTTGGAAAATAAAGGCTAATTCTGCCATTTTCATCTGTCCAGTTAATTAATATTACCATGTAGAAAAAAAAAATCAGGTAGCAAAACAGCAAAATAATACCAATGTCCATCATATGTCCATTTGCTCATTATTTTGAGCATACTATAACAAATCTATACAAGAGATTTATTCAAAATATGTATGCTGTACTCACATGACATTCTACTCTATTATAATAGCCAAAGTGTAAAAATAAAGACCTGTGTATTAATGCAAAATTTCAGCTGCTATAATTCTCTCTCACACAGTATCTTATTCAATTTTTTTTCTTCTGAAATGTCTCTGCAAAGCAGTATCTCACTCAAACAAAAAAAAAAAATCAAATCAAATTATATTACAGTAAATTTCAAATCTTAATAGATACCATAAAAAAAGGCAGTAATTTCCGTAGCATTTAGCTGAAGTTAAAACATGAAGTCTCATTCAGCATTTACAAAAATATGTCTGAGACTTTGTCAGAAGATGTACCTTGGCTCTGAACTGTGGGTTCTGGAACAATATCAAGTAAGAGGCAGAAACGAACTATAAATCTTGTAACAATAAATCAGTATTGCTTAGCAGAGAAATAACTCTCTTAAAGAACCTTAGTCATCACTTAGAACTCACAACTAATTGTCTGCAGACTCTGTGCCCATTTACTGCAAGTACCAAAGAAGCTGCTGTACTATGCTTGGAATTTATTGACTGCTAAGCAGAAGATTCAGTTCCTGTATTTGCTTAATGCACTGAAGAGCCATACACCCCAGTTATTATTGTATTCTCTCAAAGAAAAAGTAAACTTTTCCAATCTATCAGAGACCCAACATGGTGATTTTAACCTCACTTACATCTCCTTGGGATGAAATCTGTTTTGTTTGTCAGCTTCCATATCTGGCACAAGGACTGATTGAAATGGATAGCTACTAAGTTCCAAATTGTGTCTCCTAAGCCAACGATGCCATATAGTATTGTTGACAACATTAAAAAAAACCATGATTCTAGGTCAATGCATGTTTATAAGAACTGCAGCCTTCTTGAAGGGGTTAGCATTTCTGTCTCCAACTCTGACTCTAGTATTGTTTTCTCCACTTTTTGAATGAATAATTCATCAGAAAGACGAACATGTGAAAGAGCAAGCACAGAACTTCTGCATTTGCTTTCTAACTGTAGTGCTTTTAAAGTGTATTTGCCAACTGTCTTCAGTCTTGTGGTTTCTGGCGGATAAGAAATTGCATGCACAGCCCTGACCAAGGGAAAAAAAGCAACATGCATTCCTCATTAAAAAGAATCAAGCAATTTCAAAATAGGAGGCTTAAACAAAAAGTTTTAGAACCTCTATGAAGTGTTTGGTACACTGAAAATATTTCCGCTACATAGATAGAAAAATAGTCAATTGTTTGCTAAAATGTATTTTTTTTTTGAAAGTTATCTGACTCCACTGTGTGTAGAAGTGAGAAATGAAAAAATTTATCAAGATAACACTTATTTTGGACACTTATTGAAAGTGTTCTGCCAAGCTGGCTACAAGGAAATGAAAGAAAATCCTTTCTGTTTTATGGCTTTTAAACAGAGTGGTATGGAACCTATAGTGTCCAAAAAAGCATGTATAGGAATGGCAGAATTCAGATAAAAGCACATTATAAAAAATAAAAAGTTGTTTGTATTTTATGCACTTTGCCTTCTATTTTTTTTAATGTTTCATTTAACACTCATGTATTTGGAAAACTCACTTAATTGAGATGTCTCTAAAAGAACCAATTGAACCTCATGCTAGTAAATGACAGCAAAATATCTGGGACAAAATTAACATAAATATTGCTTAAAAGAAGTGTATTTGCATTGGAACAAGTGATTAAGTGGTCTTTAATTTGGTACAGAATCAAAGTGAAACTCTTAGATCTGATCTAATTACAAAGTTGAAAAATTAAGAAGGAAGGAAAAATGCAGGAATACAGATGAAATGTAAATCCATTAATTTCAATATATCTTTTCCTAGAAAAAAAATATACATATCTTTTCAGAACCTGGAAATAAATATCAACAAACAAAAATCCACACCCTTTTTTATCTTTAAAATAAATTAATATACTATATACTGAGGTGACATGCCTTTTAGTTTGGAAATGTTATTGGTATTCCAGTCAGGGAGACTAAGGTAAGCTGGAAAATGTTCAGGTTTAGACTGTTGAAACACTATAATAAAACAAAGAGATGACAAGGTCTATGAGTGAAATCACACAAAATTTTAATAAAATTACTCTCTTAATATAAGAGTGTGGTCTTTGCTCCTGTTTAAAAAAAAAAAAAAAAAAAAGCCAATTTCTCCACAAGTTAGATAGCTTCAAGTTTTATTGAATGTGTTCAGGTACAAGAAAATTTTTTGTTGTTTGGGGGGAAAAAAAAAAGTAAAAGAAATCTTAATCCTTTAGCTTTGAAGTAATCTCACTGATCTTAATTAAAGCATGTAACAGGAAAACCCGTACAAAGGATCAGAGAGGTATCTTTTTCATATAATCTGATGAAAAAGTTATGTTCCTATTTGAGATATTAATAAATTGATGATATGATATCACAAACCTCACAAGTCAGAAAATGCCTCCCATCCAGCAAGACTAAAATAAAGGTAAACCAGCAGAAATATCAAGACTTCAGTGGTCACAGAGAGAAAGAAAACCAGGATGTTGACAGTGCCCTAGGAAGAGAACAAACCAACCCATCTGCTAGGAATGTTTGAGAAAGGGGGAAGAAGCAGAATGAAGTGTACTGTGTACTTCAAGAATATATTCCTGCCAGGCACTCGAGATATTAGTTCCTGTCAACACTCGCTGCAGTGCACTGGTTATCCCATCTCAACTTAGTAAATAGTTAGCTCTTCTAAAGACAAAAGAAACAGGTTTTAAAAACAAATCAAACTAAAACAAACAAAACCCCAAGCAACCAAAAAACAAAACCAACAAAATTCACACCAAACAAATAAAAAACATCTCCATCTCAGCCATCACCACCACCACCACCCCCAAAGAGTAAGATTATATACTTTCAATTACAAAAATATGTATTGTAGCTATAAAGAGAAAGGGTTAACCAACCCTAGGAGGAATAAAATGCGGTGACACAAACACTGAGAAAAAATTTCCTTCAGACTACTATTCATAGATTTCCTCAGTTGTGCTGATGAAATAACACCTTTTTATAAATCTTAGTTATCTGTGACATGGACAATTACCTTCTACCTGTCAATTATCTGTGGCTTAGAAATATAATTTTTATATGAAATCATGATTGTTATTTTTTTCAAATATGACTTCAGGCAAAAGCTTACTGTGTCTATGTATGATGCGTAGGTATGCATACATGCATTCAGACACTAACCTGATCAAAATTTTTCTTTTTTAACACTATTACAATATTTCTAAAAGTTAAAGAATTGTTTAGAAAGCAGTAACTATTTAAATACTTGAGATTCATGAATGTTGAGAGAGGTTAAAAATTTATTTTGAGAAGAAATTAAATTTATTGACAGTAGCCTCCAGTGTTTAATAGTGTTTCAGTTGAGATATGCAGGTCCTTGTTTATTCCTTTTTTAGGATTTAGGAAATGCAAACACAATTTCATGATAACCACTGAGAATTTATTTTATTTTTACCGTAGTCCTCCTTTGCATTAAAATCAGATAATTAAGTATTTTGTTCTTTCTTCGAAATCCCAGTTGTCACTGTAAATCACAGAGTAAAAGCTACTTTACTTTTTCATGTCTATATTGCAACAAACATTTTCAAAACCAGCAAGTATTTAGAAACAGTAAAAATAATGACATTTTCTCCTTATTTCCTTAAGAAAGTCCATCCCACTCCATTAAGTAATGTCTAAGAAACTGAACTAGTAAGCATTATGATATTGTACCCAGAAGTATTCAATTACATTGCATTTGAATACTCAATAGCCTTGAATATAGTTAGCATCTTATTACAAACCAGATAAACATTTTCATTTATAGTTTGGCTATTTTTTCAGAAAACGTTAGAAGACTTTTTGAGTATATAGATAGATCTAATGGAGACCTTCTTTTAGGCCATCTCTAAAATGAACCATAACTTTTTTTTCTTAAAGAAGTTACTGCATTTGTCTCTTATTTTTATTTCTTTATGGAAATGCATAGCTCATTGTTAGTGAAATCAATGAATTTATTTCTACTAAATTGCTAATTAATGTAATATTCCACTGAAAATATCTTGAAGCTTGACTAGATCTGTTACTATACTCAATATACCAAGCTCAATAAAAAACCAAATCTAATTTTAAGGCTACTATTTTCAAAGCCCTTAGAGAACTAAAGGTTCCTTAAAATGTGATCTAAGCCTTAGAGGGTTAAAACTATTGGTACATCTATAGTTTCTCATCTCTACTAAACTAGAAATCCTTTAGTTGTAACAAACCAGCTCAAAAATCTAAGCCTCCACTCTGCACTCCTTTGCTCTGTATAGGGAAAACATATAGTAAGGCACACAATATTTTAAATCACACCTAATTAATTACCTCATGAGAGAAGAAACAAAGAATGGCACTACTGGTACTAAATGTTGCTTATGTCTCTTCATATATCAGAAAGTTCCTCAGAGGCAAGCAGGTGAGAGGGTTGTTTTAAAAACTAAAAGCACTGATAATTCAAGGAATTTAGTCAGTGATGTCTGTCCATAGACTATAAGCCATCAAAAGTCTGGAGACTGTACTGAAAAAAGACTTTGTAAGTAGTGCAAAATTTATGAAGATTCCGGTGAGGTAAGATGAAAACTCTCTGCGAGAAAATTGAAATGTCTGACTAGAGTGTACTAGCATGACCACAGGAGAAAATACTGTAAAGTTAATAGACTTAGCTAACATCTGAGAAAAGCCAATCAAGTGCAAAAATTTCATAAAAGGCCAATTTTCATTTTTGTGGTCAAAAAACCAAAGTATCAAGAGGAATTAAGATTGGCACATTCTTGAAGTTTTTAAATAAAGAATTTTTTCAAAAGAAATTTTTTTCAAAAGAAATCATTCACTGCAAGCCTTTGGCCTTTGTATTCACGGCAATGTTAAATTTGCAGGCATAAAACTGGTGCCTCTGGTCTTAACATAGATGAGTCTGTAAGTCTCAGCTCTCATCCTTTTGATCACCTTTGTATCACCTGACTGCCCCTAAGGTTCGTGACAGAAAATCATATAGTCAGGGAAACTAATTCTTTTTGGTTCTTAAGCAAGAAGTGTAGGACTGCAGATAAAGGGTAAATTATCCATGTGCTCTCCCAACCTATTTTCTTAAGAATACTAAGTGTACTTTCTTTTTAACATGTCATTTATTCACAAGGAATGTATGCTATGCTGAAATTTTAGTAACAGATGTCCATGAATATGAACTACTAATTTATATAATGGATTACTAACATATTAAATTCAGCAACCGCAATTTACAAAACAGACTAAATCCTGAAGCACAGAAGATTTTTTTCTTTCCAAAATAAAGGCTAATAATATGAGCTTGAATTTTTAAGTGCCATCCATTTTATATTTGCATTATATAAAGGTGAATTTTCAGTGGTTTCCATGTCCTTGACTTTCTCTGTTTATTTTTTACCCTATGATTTATGTGGTATCTTTGAGGGAAGAAGTGGTGTATAAATCTATTGCATTCTCAGCCTCATTATTAGTAATGGATTAATTTTCAGTTTCATCACTAAAAACAGTTCATTATCTGCAAAGGCAAAATTATCTTCATATAGATTCTGAGGTAATTGATTCCTCTATTTATATGCTGAAGGGAATGTTGCTCACACAAATTGCAAATGAAAAGTCTTTTTCTTCCCCTCCCCCTTTCTTCCATACCTCAGTGACATGAAAAACTATCATTTTCACTGATAATACAAAAAATAATCAGTGATAAATAAAGATTAGTTACTCCCAGTGATGCTATTTCTTGCAGAAATAGTTTCTTAATGATATAGGTTGACTAGATGAAATGGACACCATCTTACATCATAATCAAAAGTCTCCAAAAACATCACTGGAAAGAAATATTATATTTATTACTACTTGAAAGTATTAATAATTAACATTTTCATTTTTATTTTTTTATTATTCTCTAAGAATATTTTAAATTGTTAGGCAGCAAAGAGCACAATTAAAGAATTTTGTATCATACAATAGTATTAATAGTATAATCAGTAGACTGAAAGTTATCTCTTACTCAAAAGGTGAGAAGCGGAGGACTGAACAGAAGTGTTACGAGCACTTTTAATAAGGTAGAAGACTTTTTTTCTTTCAAATTTTAATTTCAATCAGTTTATTTAGTATCTGAAGTAGAGAAAGTGGCAAGCAGATTGACCTTATGAGTTCCTTTAGGTTCACTGATGGTACAGGTTTGTTCTAGATCTATTGTGTTGTCTAAGTGGTTTAGATCTGAGTACTTCTATATCTGTATGGGTAAGCATATATATTTCTTCATTTAAATTATAAGCATAATAAAATATCACTCCATAGGCAGCATGGTTAGAAGTCAGATGAACAAGAAAATTCTGTTCTTAACTTAACTGAACAATAGTATAAACAAGTTGTGGGGAAAACAGAAGAGGAAATTAAAGAAAACCAGAAAATTACAAAAACTGTAGTCAGCATACATGCTAAAGGGTAAGAAATGGAGAATGAAGCTGAGTGGAAAGTATGTGTTATAATGGCATGAAAAATTGTAAGAAGAAAACATGTTTCATACTCCCTGGCCGGAATACAGTCAGCATGCCTGATGATGCCACAAGATGAGCTAAGGGGGACTAAAAGCAGGGTGGAGCAGAGTGGAAACACCACGGCCAGGTTCTGTTGAAGTCCTTGCACAAGGGGGGAGCTGGTAGCACCTGGTAGCTGATGAGCTGCAGAGCAGCTGTCAACCAAGGGAGAAAAAGGAAGACTTTTTCTGTAGAACCAGCAAGCAAGGCAAAATTGTAGACATACACCTCCATCCCAAAGGTTACCTCAGATGTAATACTGATGTTATCTACTTCCAAGGTAGGACACTACCCACTGAACAGGGTGTATGACTAGAGCCCTTCAAGTTCCACCTAGAAGTAAAAATATTTTTAGTTAAAAAAGGGGAGAAGTTAGGAAATCTTGAGATGGTAGGGAGTGAGACGTCTTTGGTTCTGGTATGCTTCAGGATACATTTACTACTACATGTTATTAGGAGTTTGATAACTCCTTCACAGGGGCTAGTAGTATTCAGCCATTACAGAAGAAAGAGAGCCCCAGACTACCAGTTACAAGGTATTTTAAAGGTTACATAGCCAATAGATAATTAACACGTACATATATTTTCTTTTTCACACCAATAGTAATCACTCTGTTACCGCATTTCTGTCCCGCTGCGGCATTTTTCATCCAATTTAGTGCTGTACCACATATCCCTATTACTTTCACTCTATCTTACCACACCCTAAACTTTTTACCTTATTCTATAACTACTTCTATCTATCAAAACTTCACACTGCAAACTCTTCTAATGTCTAACTTAACACACTTTTTCTTAAACTACAGACTAAGATCTTTGCTATAAGTAACTAAATTACGAAGTTTTTCCCATGGCTTTAAGTTGAATCCAGTGCACATATCAAAATCAGAGTAAGCTGGCCCAAGGCCTTGAAGGTTTTTGGGCCTGGGATTCCAATAAGGGAAGACTCTATCATAACCTCTGGCAGCAGTCGACAGGCTGAACTTGTCTTCTTCCCCATGGGAATGCCTGTCGGGTAGGAACCATACTGTATGTGTCTGAATGATTATTTCAAGCCCTTTTATTAGGGATTAGAGCTTGTTAGGATATTGTTTTAAATGAGTTTTTTGCAGCCAGATATAATCACCAGCAACCCTTGAATCATAACTAGTCACAATTCTCTATTATATTATTAAAGAATTTTATTCCAGAAACTGTTAGTGTGAGTCCTTCAATGGCACTAACTTTTGCCACAGGAGATAACATGATCAACTGGGGAGGCCTGGGAGTGGGTCTCTCTGATGCTGTTGGCATTTGTCCCTGGGTCTTTCCTGAGGCACCCACAGACCAGTTAAAGGTGTGGAGACCCACGAGGGGGGTATTTCTGTTTGCATGTGACCCTGAACAAGTCAGTCAGATGGTCTTCCAAACCAGAACACTGTTCAGTGAAGGGTCCCCATAATGGGACATGACAGTTCAGGCACAAGGGTCTTGGATTTCCTGAAGTGCTGACAGACTAATTGAACACAAAGAGTTTGGAAAAACCTCCCCTTTCACTTGACAGCAGCAGAAAATTAGACTTCACTGTAAATAATTTAAAACCATCTTCGAAATAGTCCTGATTTCATTACTAAATCTACTAAGTAAAGTTCATTTGTACTTTTCCATTTCTCTCAAGTTGTCTTCATGGTCTTGCATACTTTCACATGCCCATCCAAACTGAAAATGTTCTTTATTTTTATATTTTTTCTTTGAAATTTGGGTGGACTTATTTACAAAATGAAAACACCATATTCTCCTATATTTTCTTTAGAAAGAACACAAACAGGTAAAAATTAAAGAATTTAGGCTCTAATGTAACAACAAGGCCCTTTGATAATGTACTTCAAGTTGTTTCTTGGTATTACAGTGTTTATTTTCATGATTTTACAAAACTACACAACATATGAACACAGAAATAATCCCAAAAGCCTTTGTTTTAGATTGCTTACATGATGAAGATTATGGAACATACCATATTTTCCTGCCCCAGTAGGATGACTTTCTCAAAAGAAAGGAAATATAAGAAGGCCTCCTTTTGAAAGATGGTGACTACAAGTCAGGGCTTGGTTGAGTGAGAAACTGAGTTTTCAGACTTCAATAGAATTAAAACTTCAATGACTTGTAAGGCCAGCTGTAGAACTCATCTATAGGCACTAAAAGAGACAATAACATTATCAAAAAAACCAAATGTCTGTGCAGCAGTTGAGAAAAATGTGTGAGGGGGAAAAGGGGATTGAAAAACAACTCTACAACAGCAAAGTCAGTGAAGAAAGAGGGGGAGGGGGTACTTCAGGAGCAGAGATTTCTCTATAGTCTGTGGAGACCACAGTGAAATAGGCTGTCCGCACTGCAGCCCATGCAAAGAACCACGGGGAAACGAAGAGTTCCTGCAGCCCACAGAAAGGATGTGTGCTAGAACAGTTATTGAAGGACTGCTACCAGTGAGAGGGATGTTGGAGCAGGAGACAAGTGTCAGGAGGAAGAAGAGGCAGAAAGGAGCTGTTGTGGACTAATCACTACCCTGTGCTCCTCCTACCCTGTACCACCTAGGGGGTAGAAGGTAGTGGAGTCAGGAACAATACAGACAAGCTAAACCTGGGAAAAAGGATTTTGTGTGTGTGTGCGTGTGTGTGTGTGTGTGTGTGTGTGAAGGTGTTTTAGTTGTCTTTGGTTCTCACCTTCCAATTCTACTTTTAATCGGCAATAAATTAATCTACCCCTGCTTGAGTCTCTTTCACCTCTGATGGTAACTGGCCCACAAACTCTTCCATCCTATTTTGGCCGCCTGTGCTATTGGGGTCAGAGAGGTGTGAGAAAGTGACTGGATAGGGGGTCTGACAGCTGGTTAAGGTCAGCCCAACAGAATACTAGAAATCATTGCACAAGGTACAAAGTTTATGTTCAGCTTTGAGTCTCAGTAGTGAATCTTTGTGGAGAAGTTATGTATTATGTAGGTTTACATATGTTCCTTATGACGTATGGTATGTCAGAAATAATGTGCATCAATTACCATTCTGGTTCCCTTCTATTCCACATTCCTGCTCTTATGGGTCCATTACATTTTTCTGTGTGCTCCTATTAAAACAACAGAAAATTAAATTATATCACCAACTTCCAAAAAGAATAAGATCAGCCTCTATAAATATTGTACTGCATTGCTGAACAGCTTTTAAACACATTTTTCTGGTTTATTTTCTTTTAAAGAATTTTAAACGGTTTTTGTAAATGTATTTCTAAAGTAGATGAATAATTTCAGATTGCTTATTATCAGTTATGAAAGTTTGCATTTGATATGAAAATGTTATGAGATACAGCATAATCTGAGGTAATTTAAATACTAAAGGCATATCAGTCATGCTCACAAGCAGCCTATGTCATTTTCAAACAATCACTGTCAGAATGTTCTTTTATTTTCTTCTGAGGAAAAAAGGCCTTTGAAAATGCTTAGTTACAATCACTCGTTCCAGTTATTGTGAAGTAATTAGCACTTTTTTATTTCATATTTGTGGCATTTTCTCAAGAGGAAGACACATATCTAGATTTTCAAGAAGAAAACTCAGATGTTATTCTCCAGATAGACAAGCTATCTAAACAGTTCTTGAATAAATTTATACCTTGAATAATATATATCAAGACTAAGAAAATAAACTTATTTTAAGCAGACAGATAAATATAGAAACAAATTATTTAAAATTAGTAAAAACCATGTATATGAGGGTTTTTTTCTTTCCTATTGCCTGAGAACAGGCTCTGACCATTTCTGAATCACTATCCTTAATGTGGTTACCAATAGTTCTGAAGACAACAGTCCTACAACTGGGGACATAAAGAGGTTAAAAAACCTATTTCAGAAATTAGGCAGAGATAGAAAAGAAAACAACAGTAGAAAACAAAAGAAAATAGTGTGCAACTTGAAACGAAAAATGCAGGAAAAGAAGACAGATGATGAAAGAAAGAAAGGTAGAAAAACACAAGGAACAGATACTTATGATTTGAAATAGAGTGTATAATTTTCAGCCCATTCCTGCATATTCATAAAGATATCAATAATTTCCTGTCATTTACTTTGCATAGCAAATTTCTAGTTTATAGAAACTTAGAAAAGAAAACCTAGTTAAAAATGGAAACAAAGATTGTTCTGGGAGATGAGTATTGTCTTATTTTTAAAATTTTCACGTTTTAATATTTAAATTTTTATATATGTGTTCTAGGATCTTTATTTCTGTTTCCTTCAAAGCATTAACAGAACATCATCACGCAAAAGTATATTCTTTCAAAGAAAATTTCACATTCTTGTGCTTTTTGGGCATTTAAATACAATTCTTTAAAACATATATTATTTTCTTTGTCAAGCAGCAAAGACAAATTAACATAAACTATGAGTAGAACATGACTCAAGGATACTAAAATGTGACAACTTGTAAACATGGGTAGGCAAAATAAATCAAAATAAAAGCATGAGAGAGCATAAAGAAATTGAGATAAACTCCATAGTGGTCCAAACAAAGGAAAATTGGCAAAGTTTAAAATGTGAAGATGCAAATATTGTAGTGTCAAAGGGATTGATAAATCATTCAAAATTGCTAAAATCTACATGACCTTAATTCTAGGACAAATAAGCACAGTGCTAGAATAATGTTTTAGAAAACACGAATTAAAAATTCAGTCTCACAGCTGAATTCCCACAACATAAATCAACGACTGGTGTTAGAACATGATCCATTTAATTTATGTGGAAAAGGGGAAGAAAAACCTACATTTTAAAATAGGAATACAAGGCAGATTTGGAAATTACAGACCAGTCAGTCTCATCTCTATGTCTGGAGACATCATGGAGCAGAATTTCTCTACGTACACTTTTTAGTAGAAATGTGTTTTCCATGGAAATCTGTTTATCAGTTAACCATCATTTTTCAGGATATATGCATCTTTACCAAACATTAAAATACAGAAAAACAGAGCAAACAGAAAAAAAACAGAGGTACTTTATACAAGCTGGAGGATTTTTTTGGTTTTGTTTTTGTTTTTCCTTTTCGTGTTTTTGTTTAAGGGATTAAATGGCTACTACAAATCTGCAAATGATTTGCTTCATATCACAAATTAAGCAAACAAAAAGATAGAGCTTCCCAATAACAGATTTTGGTTGAAAACAGTGATGTAATTAAAACTCATTCTTGCAAATTATAATGCTTGTGAATGCATTTTATCAATGGGAAAAAAAGAGAAATCTTTTGCCAAAATCTTTAGGTTATGTTCACTATTTGTTCCTGTAATATCAGTGAATATCAATTTATTCTGGATATCTTAGGGCAAAAGACTGGTCCAAATATCTTAAAAACCTTTGAATAGCTTAGTGTACTTAAAGGTTCTTCACAACACTTTAAATAATAAAAGAATAAAATAAAAAAAACCATAATAATAAAAGAGATGACTTTAACATATATGATCCTATTTCTGGTGTCTGTTATAGATGAATTATATAAATTTCTTCACTAATTTTATTTTTACAATGAAGTATTTACTATATTTTTGCAAGAAATGAGCTTCCAAATAAATTTCATAAAATTATTCAAATTGTATTGGTAAGTATTATTCTAATTATCTTCTCATAAGTAAATTTTTTTATCTCAGAAATTTTTTTTTATTAAGCT
>VZTR01031841.1:244-13739 GCA_013400775.1 Chaetops frenatus
CGAACATCACCCAGAGAGTTACTGACCTATTCCTCTGGAAAAAAAACACACAACACAACTCAGTAAGTGAAATGTGTGAAAGCAAACATAAAATAATAACTTGGGTCAATAAGGCTTATTTATGGCTACTTGATAAGCCATGCCCAAAAAAATTCAGAATAAGTATACAGGAAAGCTTTCTTTGTCATGCCCCAGCTGTCAAGAAGCTTTAGAAGCCAACCAAACACCAGTTTCTTAATATGGTACAGATATGGAAAATAATCCTCTACAAAACTACTTACATACTAAATTTAGTATTCATTAACTCAATAGTGGATGCAAGAGTGTTTCATAAAAAGCTAAAAGAGGCAAAGGAGATGGATAAATAAAGATACAATTTACAGCCAGATTTGTATGAAGACTTTAGTAAAACTGAAAGTTTTGAAAATATGCTAAACTCTGGCTAACCACAGAAACAGGTTTTACCCAGACTCATTGAAATATCTAACCAAAAGCAAACAACTGCATCGAATGCATAATTGCCTTCTATTCTGTAGCTGGAATTTGATCAAGTGGCAATCATCCAAAGATTGGAAGAGATTCAGCTCCCTTAAAAAGACAGCTCATGCCCCAGACATTCCCTCACATGATCCATGGGGTAGACAGAGCATAGGTCAACTGCACAGTCCAAGAAGAGCAGCATAACCAGTGAGTCTGAATTCCACACGAAGTATCCACATTTTTACTTCTTACTTCCCTGATACAAACATTATCTAAGAGACTTTTTAATTGTTTCCACAAATGTGAAATTGCACACGCACACTTTTGATTTCACCATTATGCAAAAGACCTTCTCTTCTACCTGTTCAGCTAATTTAACAGATTTAAAATTATGTCAATGTAACAGTTTTGTTCATTCTGATCTTAGGCTTAATAGGTTTATCCTACCTATCTTCAGGCAAACAACTATGATATCTATATTAACTCAGTTTTTGTTCTAGATTCTCAGAATGATTATCAGACCTAAGATCTGGACCACTTTCTGTGGTTACCTCTATTTTCCTTTTAATTATCTAGTAAATGCTAGGTTTAGCACTTCAACTGGATACTTCATTTTAGAGGGATATAAATCGGTTCCCAGGTGTAGCAAAATTCAGCAAATATGTAACAACCTAGGCTCTTAACCCTCATGCTCTTCTTAAATCAGATAAACAGAGGGCTGACAAAAGTGACTTGGTGATTTAAGACTGAAACTCAGAATGAATCACCAGCCTGTCTCTATGTAGTTCATCTGGAATCAACTGACTGGAACAGGTTGGAGAATGGCAATCAGAGCACAAAGGAGACTTCTCACAAGATGAAGACCTTGGACCTCAGGTCTCGTATTTCTTACTAAAAATAATTTTTTTATTCTGAAAAACAGCAGCACAGTTCTCAACCTTTGCTCTATACTCAATTTAATATTAGAGCAATTCATTGCCATATTGCAATGGTTTTCTTGAGTCATTCTGAAACTATGAAGACACCTAGTGCTAGAGAACCTCTGGAGATTACCCAGTTTCGATTACAAAAAAAATAAATTTAGGACCTTCCCCTTAAAACCCAACAATCTCTCCTACTCAATACAGGCATGTGGATATAAGATCAATACTAACCCTGCATTACACTCTGTTACAGCTTCAGGGCTTTTTATGTGTGTCGAAGAAGTAGATGGACCATCATATGGAACACTCTCCCNCAATTTATATCAATTTTTATACAATCTATTTGATTAGACCTTATTTAATATATTTAATTAAATTTCTATTAGGTGAGGGACTGATTTCCTAACATGCAAGGTTACTTACTTTGAATAATTTACAGAAAGATCTTTGTTCCTGAAAACAAACTAAAAATGCACTTCAAATTAAAAGCAAGGAAACAAACAAAATAACAAGGAAAGGGGAGAAATGCTGGGAACTCAGAGGAGAGCTAGAAATATGGTCAAAGCAAAAGTGGTAATGAAGCAGAGAAGACTGGAGTGAAGTTGACATTACTGGAGGGCTCTCCCATTCAACAATCAAATGCACATTTACTGCAGTGAAAGAAGGCAGATTAGGTTTAAAGATGGAATTTCACAACAAACCAGGCTTCATGCTCTCTAACCTTTCATTAAATGTATATTTTTGATAAAATTCTCTCCTTTTAATGCAAACCTTTCAGACCCCCAAGAAATTCTCCTCCTGCACCCACATTGTGTATTCTGGCTTGAATAAGTTTGTTAGTAGATAAACACTGCCACTGCCTCATGCTTGAAAAGTTTTGAATGTAATTGACTGTCAATGATATGATGATTTATAATGCAATCTGCTGCTACTTCTGCTGCTGCAGATAACTCTAATTTGCCTCTATTGTATTAGATATGATGAACTTGACAATCATTTTCAATTTTCCTATTTGGCTTTCATTCAGGTTGATGTGGCCAGTAACAGTGAATTTTCATTGTTCTGGCCATAAAGCAATAAAGGAACAGGAGCTGGTTTTATACAAGGCAGTTGGCACTTTCCAAAAGACTCATTTATTGTGTAATGAAGCTTCTGCCAAGCAAAACATTTACTAAAAGTGGAGAGTGAAACTTCTGGTTTAAACATTTGTATTTTATTAAATCATATACTGACCAAGTTGCACTATATGAAAAAGACAGATGACAGGGAGAAAAGAGCCTACAGACATGATGGACATGGTACCAGCTGATTGAGATTATACAAGCCCTTAATTCTGATCACACTCAGACCTGGAGGCTTTGGCTTCTCTTGGGAAGATAGGTGAAAGAGATCAAGATGTTCATGATTTCTGGTTTTGGGGATAACTATTAAGGAATGAAAGGGAAAAGTGATAGAAAATACCTCAGTGCATATAAAAATAATTCTAAAGAAATGCTTGCCAGACATGCAAGTACCATGTGACAACTCTTTGTAAGGCAACTACTCAGGGAAGTAAAATGTTTATTACTAGCCACAGAGATAAGCAAATCAGTTTTAAAGTGATACACGTTAGACTGTGAAAAACAGCCTTTGTGGCTTTAAATAATGCAGCTTCCAAAATCTCAGCTATATTTTCTCTCTATATAAAGAAAGATAATTACACCTGCATTTGTTCTAGCTTGCTTTGGTGTGCACAGACAAAATGTCAAATATAAAAATTATGTATTTCCAGGCCACAGAACAGTTTCTATTTACAGAGTTATATCTCTTTCCTCATCTAGCAATGTTTTCATAATAGTTGCAATGGAGTTGTAATGTCACTGCCATTTGGAAGAATGAGATAAGTCTTATTCTGCTTCATCCATCACAAAATGGACTGGCAACTAAGATTCAGTAACTAAATTCTATTCTGTGGGTAAGAGACGAGACAAATATTTAAGATCTTGAGTTCTGTTTGAACAGCTGGAAGTTAGAAAAATTATTTTTTGACTGCAAGCTAAACACATTGAATATGGAAATCATTGAGAAAGAAGAAATAGGGAACTCCACACTATCACTTTCACAAAATTACCTTTTTGACTGTAACTGCATTTCAAGAATTACATGATTTACAGTATCATACTGTGTATGAGAATTAATCCCAATATCATTCATTCAAAATAAATTATACTATTGTAGAAGCTAATTTCATTTCAATTAATATGAAGAAGCTTTTTATAAATAAAGTTTGCAGAAGCTTAGGCCATATTTGAGGAGATATTGACAGGTTTTCCCTTGTTCTTACAGTATAAAATATCACCGTGAACAACATAAAGAATGATGATCTAAAATATGTGGACTCCACAAATACAAAGGTTGAGAGAAATGGATATTGTTTTCTGGGCTCCTGTTACAGTAATTCAGACCTGGAAAGCTTAAGTGGTTGCCTTTCCCTTGCAAAAGTATTGTAAGAATGTATACCTATACCTTAATCATCCACTTTAAACATTTTACTTTTTGGCAACAGGAAGAATTTTTTAAAGTCCAATGACAAGAAATTGTTTTCTGAAGGCTTAAGAATTATTCTTTGAACAATTTGTTCATAAAGCTTGTAGAAGAAACAAAAGATTTACCCACTTGTGATCAATTTAGAGGGAAAAAGCAAGCAATCCTGTAAAATGTCTTCAATGGAGTAAATTTGTATTGTATAGTTAATATGTAATCATCTATCAATGAAACCAGCTGCATCACTTCACCTTTAATAGATAAAGTTACTGAAAAAGAGATTTTGGTTGGAGAGAAATGTGAAACTGATTACTGGCTCTAACAGGGAATCAGGTACGACAGTGAAGGTAAAGTTATGATGTGGAAAAATGCCTGCAGTTACATACAGATAGGGCATAAGGCAACAATTTAACGAGATAAAATCTTTTGAATGTGTCTTACCTTTCAAATAGAATTTTACTGTTACTCTCTGAATAGAATTTCAAAGATGCTCTGCTTCTTCTACTTTATTCACACAGAGCAACATTTATGGAGAGGAACTCAGCAGTAACCTGTGGCTGCACACCATGAGACAGTACATGGATTGCATTTCTCTACACCATGAAAAGCATAGGCTCTGTGTACCTATGCACAACATTTTCTCTGTCTCAAAACTCAAAGATCAGTTTAAATCCAAAACTATCAATTTACTCCAACAGCCCTCAGAGACCAAGGAGTAAGAATTGCAGCCTCATGTATAGAATCACAGCTCATGTGTACAGCAATAAGCTTTTTTTTTTCCCAATGAGATAAAAAGAAAAGATCTTTCATTCAGTGCAAAAGCAATTCAAATTTGTTGTTTAGCAAGAGTCTTGTTTAGTGTAACTGGTTTGTGTCAGTAGACACTTCTTCAAGATTTAAGTGTCTTTCAGTCCCTGAAAGCAGAAGCAAAACAGAAGTGAACATTTGACTGAGAACAGAAATATAAAATTAAAATGTAGCAAAAGTGCAACAACATAGCAAAAGTTACACGTTCCTATAAGTGTGATGTCATATATGTATTTGCTATTATCTTTGGAAGTTTTGAGATGATACCTTACTCATGTTACTAAAGTTGAAGGAAAAATTCCTGAGATACAGGAGAGTTAGGGTTGACATACTAGATTGTAATTCATCCCCTTCTGTCCACTGTGTTATTTGTAGAGAGAGGAAGGAAAAATAAAGACAAGCTTTTCTTGGTGGCTTGTTTAATCTCCTAAAACCTATTTGAGGTAATCCCTGCTCCATAGTGGCTCCCAGTGGGAGATGTAAGCTGGCAGCAATACAAGTATTCCCCCAAAAACATACAACAGAGACATCTCTTTTAAAACACACTCTAAGAACCAAGAGCTGAGCTTTTTTTATAAGGAAAACAAAAGAATATAAAAAATAAAAGTATTTTTCTACAAGCAGTTGCCAGTATGTTGTCTCAGAATAATAACAGAATACGAGAAATAACCTGTGCCTTTATGTGATAACACTTGAATGACAAGTTGTTGAAAAAATTGTTGAAAAATTTACCTCACATACATGAGCTGAGAACATGGTCCATGTCTGGAGCTGGCCTCTGGGGTTTCAATATTGTAACAATATTACCTATATAAATAAGATTTCTGCTTTCTGTACTCTTAGAAACAGATTAAGTTTTTAAGAGGTCTGAATATCTTAATCAGGAAGTTACATACCCTGTATTTTTATTTTCCCAGTGAGATCATGACACTGAGATTTATGAATATAAATTTTCAGACAGGAAGAGGTATTCACTCTTTAAGCCAGAAACCCTTTAAAATCTGGTGTTTCTACTGCTCTATCGAACAAGTAAAACAAAAACCACACACAAAACAGTGTCTGAACATGTCACAGTGTATACAGCTTCTCTGAACTGCAGTAAGCACTTCCTGAATTTTTCGGTGTACAGAGTTCAAAAAATGAAGTCATTATTAAAGCTTTTATGAACACATAAAAGCAATCTAGTGACGAAGAACTTCCTAGCATTTTACAGTGCAGCTTTGCTACTGAAACAGCACCATGTAGTTAAAGAATTCAGTTTTTCCACAAAGGTGCTTTCATATGCACGCTTTGATGACAACATCATAACTTTATTGTGATAAAAAATAAATAAANCAGACCTGACACTTACAGGCTCAGCTCCTGAATCCACGTGTGGTATATTTAACCGCAAATTTTAGTCAATTCACTGTGGGTGCAGACACTTAGCTTTACACACCAGATCTGAAAGCATTGGTTCTAGTTCAGACAAAATTGTATCACTGGGTGGGAAAGCATAATATCAGAACCAGTGAAAGACTGTGTTCTTTTTAGATTGTACTACATAGCAGAAATAGAAGAAATTCAAAAGGCATTGAAAGAGAGGTGGTATGGTGTGGTTTTTTTGAGAAGTGGAACTGTAAGATTAAGAGAGAAAAAAAGGAATTTATCTGTCATGTAAAGAGCTGTACTCCCTGTGTTAAAGACAGTTTTCATTTATAGAGAGAACTACAAGCAGCAGAGAACACTAGCATGCTTATTGTCAGTGAATAGCATAATTTACCTTAAAAAGTATAACTGAAAATTAAAAGAAAGTTGATAAAGCTGAACTAATAACTGAATTAATTTTTCCAATCTCCATTCAGGTGAGAGAGAGAAATAATGTCTAGAGGACTCAAAATCTTAATCTTCAGTCTCAGATGTTGTGGAGGTTTCTAATCTAATTGAAATATTTGCAGTCATTTTGTTGTTGAACATTTCATTTAGAATAAACCAGAATAAATAGATTTCCTGATTTATACCTTTGAAGGGTGTTTTTAGTTTTCCGCTCACTTTTAAAAAAGAAGTGGCAGTGGCATTTGCCAAAGCATCTATTTTGCCAAAATGGCATTTAACCAAAACCAAATTTCTCCTGTTTCTAAGCCTTGTGTTCTACTGAACTTCAGTTCCATATTGGCAGCCCCATCATGCAAACCACCTGGAGCCAGGGGATCGCCTGGCCTCTGGTTTTCTTGATACAGAAACAAAAGTCTCAATGGTGATGGAAATTGCTTGTCTGCTTGCATTTATTCATTCCTTAGAGGCCTGATTTACTAAATTATCACACAGGATGCAGTCAGGGTGTGCATCCACATTTCTTTTCTCTAGGAAGAAAAGGGTTAGAAGCAGGGAAAGACTGAACATGAAGGTCTTGTATTAACTGTAGTGTTAGAATAAGAGCAGGTGACATGTGAGCCCAGCCCTGGGGCTTTGTGTAGCTAAAGCCTCAGGCTCATTTCCAGGACCCGATCTTGATTATCTGAGCCCAGTTTTCTAATACAGTGCAAGAATGTCAATTTAAAACAAAATAGATTTAAGACAAAACAAAATGTTTTCTTAAGGGTCCAGTATAAAGAGCTATTTTCAGCATTCTTTGCTTTTGTTTCATTTTTCTATCTATCCAAAATACTCTTCTGTTTTCCTTGTTTACCAAATTGAATTTCAAAATAGTAACCTAAAAGAAAATGCTCTGGATCAAAATCTTCACACTTTTCAGTGGCTCTGAACTTTATAAATTATATTAAAAAGAAAAAAAAAAATCTCTTCTGCAATCACAGGCTTTAGGGTTGAATGCTGTTCTCGTAAACAGAATGTGCAGGTGGGATAATGTTTTTTATTACCAGTAAACACAGTATTGGTTAAACAGAGATAACAGCATTGTAAAAAAAAATCTCAGAAGTTAATGCATGATAGCAATGGGTTTGAAGTGTTATGCAGGGAATAACATCAAAATAAACAGAGAGAATGTTTCAGATGCCTATCCACAAGGTTGGGTCAAATCTGGACAGGGAAGGACTACAGAGGTGCAGTTTTCACCCTTCATCCAACTGCTGCCTGCCACTGAAAAAGCTAATCCTAGTCCTCTGCATTCCCCAGCACACCTGCAGCTAGGAGTTAGTTTTTGTTTACCCATTAGTGGAAGATAACATTTTTGCTATTCATTTTAAGGGATAAAAGATAAGCAACAGTAAGTACAAGGATATCCTTGGAGCCTTGTTGGCAGCAGTCTGTAATCACATAAGATTAGGTATAATGTGATACTAGGCCCAAGGCCCTCTGAAATCTTAGCACTGCCCATTACATTTTGGTAGATAGAAAAGAGAATAAGGAAAAGCTAAGCCTTTTACAAGAATTGCTGAACTACATATATAGATGACGGAATTGGAGATTTTGGGAGCCATTTGATAAACAAGGTAGTCAATGCACCACAAACTCCCTGTCAACCCACAGGTCAAGGCTATAATTATCAGTATCCTAAAGAAAATTGACACTTCAGCAACGTAAAATTTGTTTAATCCCCAGATTTCCTGATGTGAGGGTATATGTATTTCTAGGAATGCTTCTGTGAATTAACTTGAATTAACCTCCTGTGTATTTCATCTACCAACCAGCTACTGCTCTCTGTGCTGCTATAAAAGTGAGGTTTCCAAACCACTACCATGAATTCTTCCTTCCCACTGTTTGGTCTGAGGTTGCCTCTACCGTTCTTACTTTGAAGACTCATAGATTGCTCTTATATCTCTATTTACTGGCTCAGGCAATTACTGGTTGTACCTGACCACAGATGGCTTTAGGTAGAAGCTGCAAGTACAAACACACCCGACTTAGCTCTCCTGCTTAAAGCTCTGCTCTGATAACAGACAATACCTGAGAATTCGTCCATCACATAGATAGTAACAGAGAAAGACAGGTGAATAAAGCAACTCTCCTCTCTGATGCCTCCTGAAACTTTCTGGGTATTAACCAGGAGCTGTCATAGCTACAGAGATCAGGACAGGTGAGGATTGGTACTTGCTGTAATAACTTCTACATTTATTCTCTGAATGAAATCGTAAACTATGCTCTGGACCCCTCTCTTCCAATCACTGTTATAAAAAATGGCTGTGGGAAAAAAAATTAAGGCATATAATTTCTCATTCGCACTGAGGTTTGTCTCTCTCTCATTTTATTTTATTTTATTTTATTTTATTTTATTTTATTTTATTTTATTTTATTTATTTACTCCAATAGACTGACAGCTCTTTTAAGCATTTTGCATCTAGCAGTCTGTTTAGTTGACAACAGTGAAAAGATGAGGATGGGGGTGAGGAGGGAGAGGGTGAGAATGACAGTAGATAAGGTGAAGAGAAGGGAAAAAGAAATAGCCTTGCATAATACCTAAAAGAAGTTCCTCCCCGACTTTAGAGTGAAATTTATTCTGAACATCAGTTTTTACAGACAGACTATAAATCCAGGTTACATAGCCACATACCAAATGCACCAAGGCAAGACACTTCTCTTTCTTCCTTGATAAGGTGTCCCCTTCTGCCACTACAAGATGAGTAAATTACTCCACCTGTCTGACTGATCCCTAGTATTCAGCCTGACACTGACAATGGCAGTGCACCTGCTAGTGTGATGGACAAGTGATTGGCAGCATGGCATTTGCTGCTTTCTATAATAAGTTGGTTATTATACAATGATGTTGACAATCTGGAGACTGCAAATATTAAACTGTAACTAGGCACAGGTTTGGAAAAAAAAATCATCCAGGTTATAGGTGAAATGTGACCCTGAATAAATTTTATGCCATAGGCTTTTTTCATTTTGAAAAGAAAAATATCAAATCTTAAGTATGACACTTTTTCTTAAGAGCAAATTATTATATTTATGTATAGCCACCAAATGTCAGTTCTGAGTTTTCTCATAAACTAAGCACAAGATTGCAAGTCACTGCCATGATGGGCTTCTCAGGCATATTGCATCTATAAATTCAAAAGTGTAAACAACTACAGTTACAGTGTTTGTAAGAATACATCTTCTGCAGCCATAGTAAACTACCAATTTCATGCAACTAATCCTCCTCCATGGTCCTGCTATGTGTCTGCCTTCTGTACAAGCATCACTCCAGAAAAAGTGTCACTGCACTGTCTCAGGACCGACAAAAGCTTCACCATCTATTGGCAGCTGGAAGTCTGAATGGCCTTGGTACTTAACAGAGGATACCCACTTGTAGCTTATAACACTTACTGGCATACCTTGGAAAACAGAATAAAGATCCATTCTGGAATTTTAAAAAAATTATAATAAAATTTCAGGAAAATTAATTATTTTTTTAAACCCAGAATCTTGTTTCCAGCTGTTACCAGTATCATGCAGAATATACCCACTGTACCAGTTAGGCACGTTTGAGATCAGCTCATCCCTGTCCTCTTTTCATCCTAATTTTTAACAGTGAGGAATTACTTTAAACCTTTACATGGGAAATTTATCCCCAATATTATTCTTTATAGCAACAGTTATATTGATTGATGTCCTTGATCCTCACTTAAATGTTTACAGCGTTAAGGGAAACCTCTCAGTCAGACCATCCACGAGGCTCCCTGGCCATCAGAGACTTCACTGGGACCGAAGCCCCTTCTCAGCGGGCGGCTCCAGGGCTCCTCTTTTAACTCCCCACACACCCCACTCACACAGCCAGACCAGGTTTCCTCACCGGCTCGACCCCAAGTTTCCCACGGCAGAGTCTCAGATGTCTCGTTCCATAAAGCCATTTATCCATGGAGGAGTAACGCAGGAACAGCCCGAGCTGGTGCCTTCCCAGGGGGGACGCTGGACCAAGGAACCGCTGGGATTTTCTCACAGTCCAAGCATGCGAAACTCTCCCATTTCCTACCTAGTCCTTGGTTCCTGCTGTGTCGCTGAGTGTCCGGTCACCTGGCTGTCTCCACATGGGCCCGTGCCCTTTGTTATGCAAAAGATGGGCAATTCACGGCCTCTCCTCTAGGGCTCCCACCCAGAGATCAACCTGCAGCTCCCAGTGCAGCTGCACCCTGAGCTACCCGCACTCAATGCGTTCCACAACTAACTTTCTAAGAGTTTATGGGTTTGGGGTTTTTTCTGTTTGTTTGTTGGTTTGTTGTTTTTTTTTTTTTTTCATTGTGTGAAGATGTACATACATGACAGCGCCAAATTGTTGCTATTTTCCATGAGAGCATTTCACTTTGGGGCAGGTTACTGTGACAAAATATAGGTAACACATGCATATTATGAAACTCGAAGATTATGATGTGACACTCTAAAACCTAGCATTCTAATTTTATTGTTCACATAAATACTACTTGACTTTCTCTTTCTTTTAACCATGATATAATAGATGTATAATGACATAGGTCCTGTTTAGCAAGTGACATAGGATATGAATTTTACACAGTGGTCTAATTAAATTGCTAATCTTGGTCCCAGTGGCTACGTTTGTCCTAGTAATCTGAACAGCCGCAGGTCAGAGCCTTAACCTCTGGCACATGTATCAGCATGGTCAAATTGTTCATTAGCCTATAAACTGTTCACTGTTTGGACTGTGAGAATTTCCTACAATCCCTTAACACTGTTCAAGCTGTCAGTATATACAGACATACATACTCAGAAAAGGCTGCTTGCTCTCAAGGCAGGCAGCCTTTTCTGAGAATGGAGAACAGTGAAGTTGCCCAATATGGCTGTGATCAGTGCTGTGACATTTGAAGAATGGAATTTGCCAAATCCTTTTGATAACCTCTAAACAAAACAAAAATGTTACAGAGAAACGGGAAACATGTGAAACTATGCACTTTAAATCACCATTTAAGTAGTAAGCCTTAACTGTCCTCATAACGCCTAAATGATTTTTAAAACACAGAATAAAAGAATACTGCAACCTTTCTAAAAAACTTCATCATTTAATTTTGAAGCACACAGCTTGAAGTTTTGCTGCAAACAGAAGGCTAATTGCTGATTCATGATGTTATGATTAGAAAAAAACTACAAGATTCTAGTCATAAGACCAGAAAAATAGCAAAGCTTAGAAATTATCCTATTCTGTGTTCACATAACACCATTAACAATTCATGTACTTATTAATAACTGATAAAATAATAATGTGTTAATAAATTTCATCCATAGTAATTGATTATCTACAAATCTTATAATTCTGCCTTTAGGTTTATAGCCATAGATTTTAATTGCATATTGCAAGTCCTACAGATCTGCATAAAGCCATACATAACACATGGTATTCACAACTACAACACGCTCAGAAAAATACAGCTGAATACTTTCTAAGCATTTTCAAACATTAGGAGATATTTCAAATAATTATTTCTTATACATAGTAGTTACTAATGTATACAGGCACACACACACAGACATGTATATACCTGCACATATACAGAAATTATTTTCCGTTCTAAGTTTAGTGGGATAAAAGTCACTGAATTAAAAGAATGCTGAAACAAGCAGTTATACACTCTGAACGACTGCTGCAATGCAAAATTCAGTCTCACAAAACTTGCACAGTGACTTGAAATATATCATTTTTTTCCAGTCCAAATGCTATTTTTCAATTCAGTGGGCCTCAAGCTTTTCAACAAACTGGATCAATTTGAAGCTACTCATTCAAAAGGGTTTCTTAAATGCCAGTCCTAGAATTCAACATGACAGAAGAGACAAAGAGTCATCTTCATTTCCAGTCACAATCAGCTGTGTGCACAGGCCCACATCAGCATGAAACCCTGGACTGTGCTGCAGGTTGGACAGGAAAGAGCAAACGGCTTTTCATTTTTTTTCCATATTGTAAATAGGGCAAGAAAATTGAATAGTTCTTAAAATACAAAGTGGTATGTCTTTAATATCTTATCTGTTGGACAGCTGAGAACTATTATACAAGGAAAGGAATAGAAGTGATTGCTTTTTAGCTAAGCAAATGGATAGTGAACTCTCCCCATGTAGAGGGATACTTCCCAATTTCAGTGACTTCATTTCATAAGTGCTAAACTCAGTCCTCAACACAAGGTACTTCATCCTGCATAAGCCTTAACCACACTCAATTGCAGTTACACAGCACAAGCATGTGCCCGAAGCCTTACACCACAGGTCTGGTAACAGTCTAGGAAAGAATGCAGTCTTTGACAGCTGTGAAAAGCTGATGCCATGACACCATGCTTAGGAATGGGGAAGTGATAAGAGAAAGTTCAAAAGATTCTGGAGCAGCTGTTCTGTCTCCAATGCACACCTTTAGTCACGTAATCTAACTCTTTGATCTCTTGTAGAAATTTGGCTGCCTTATGCTGCTTGCAAGCAGAAGGCACATCAGTACAGGCCCATTTGTACGCAGCTACTTGTTTTTATATAAATGCTTCAAAAATAGGAGAACTAGCTGTGCTGGTGAAGAGTACAGAAAGGATAAACTAAGTGTAGGAAGTACAGGTTATGTTTCAATAAAGACCACAAAACCAGGAAAGTACATTGTGGTTTTTATAGGAGTAGTAAGACAAACACAAAAATGGAAGAGATTCTCAGACATTCTGAGGACTGAGAAAGCTCTTTCTGTAGTGTTTTAGACATTTACACATGGAACATGCAGGACCAAACACAGAGTAGGAGAAGGAAAGTAAAGTTCTATTCAAAGGCTTTTCCTGCCTTTAAAAACTGTCAATTAAAAGATTTGACATTTGGAACACAACAGGCATACTTATCTTTGACGGATGTTGCTTTGTTCTCTAGCTTCTTTT
>VZTR01031841.1:18418-28948 GCA_013400775.1 Chaetops frenatus
TGTCTTCTCACTGGAAGAAAAGGTGAAGTGATGGATTTTGCAGTCAGAAGCAGTGTGTTCTTTTACTTTTCCTATAAATGCCTACAATGAGGCAGAGAAAGAATGGCAAGGAAAGGCTTATCATTAATTGTGGACATTGTGCCAGTTGACTCCCTCCATACAATGCCTTCTCAGAATCTGAGGAAAATTAAATATGTAGAAGAGAACATCAGAAAGCCTAGCAAATTTTTATGCAAGTATTAAAATGAGAGGCAAATCAGCCAAGTGTGTGTATGTTTTTAAGAAATTCTACCCTCCACAAAGAACAGGAAATTAATTGCATAAGAAATATTCTGTGCATACATTAGGCTTTTCTTCCACTGACAAAATAAATGTAGACAGAAATATTTTTATATTGCAAATCTACTTCCCTGGCCAGACTGAAAATATATATATCTATATAAAGAAAAGGTCCTCAATGTAGAAAATTAATAAGTATTTCTGGGTGATGATTAGATATTTAAGCTAGAAACAGCTGGATTTTTTGCGTATTGTGCATGTCAAAATATCTAAGTTTTAATACAAATTTAACATTTAATGTTAAAAGACTGGAATCATGCATTCAACATTCTTAGCATGCTACTAAAACCAGAACTGTCACTCCTATTAAAAAAATAACCAAAATATGACAGTCATCATGAATTGATCTGCTTTAAATATTTGAGATATCATTATTTAGGTGAAGAACAGTTTTTATCCAGTAAGTTCTCCTTGCACACTTTAAATGAGCAACTCAGTATGACAGAGGGAACATAACAATCAGAACAAGTCATTCATATGTGACAATATAAATTATTCCTTCCAATGTGTTGATGAAAAATACATTTCTATTTGTTTGAGGTATCACACATCATAGTAGAGAATCCTTTAGACTGAGTCCATTCATCAAAGCCAGCCGACTATGTTAGCAGATGAGTTACTGGAACACTATTCAGTTCTTTTTTCAGCAGCAAAATTGACTACATTCACAGGTTAAAATGTAAATAGTAGAAACTGAATTGTGACATGAATAGTATCACTGCAATATAATAGAAAAAAAGGAATAAATGAATAATCATGCAGCCTTTCTCCTAAATAGGCTTCTATTGAAAGTTCCCAATGAAACTTCAGAGTAGAACAAAACTTATCTCACATCTGTGCACATTCAGTAGCTTCCCAGCTGAATCCAACACTTTATCAGAGAAAGTCAGAATTCATGATTTTAGAATAAAATCTTGTGGGTTTTTTTTACAGGAAAGCAACTCTCAATTAACGTCAACCCTAATTTAATCCTTGATGTAAGACATTCACAATCCCTGAAAATGCAATTTAAAAGGGAAAAAAAACCCCAAAAACAACAACAAACAACAAAAAAGAGACCAAACAGCTGTATGCACTTTTAATCTTCAGAAAAGCATGTGTTCTGAAAATCATGTTTGTTTTTAAAACATCTGTAGGTATTTTATAGAAAATTACATTCTGCAAAAAACAACATATTGCAATTACACATCACACACATTGATATTCTCATCTTATGCCTACCATACCAATACTTCATCTAATATGGATATAATGAGCATATGCACCACCTACAAGTTATTATTGCAATTAGAATACATTTTTTACTTGAAAACACTTTTATTTGTAAGAAGAAATAGTCTTATTTTAGCTAAATCCTTATTTTGTACCAATCGTACTCTTTAAAAAAAACCCCCTGCAACTGGGAACAGAAAGCAGAAAGTTGCATAATTCTCATTTGAACAGAAGGTGTGGATGATGTGTATTTACAAGAAAATATCTTTTAAAGAGATCAGCTTTTTCCCTTTCTATCCTAGCTTCAGTAAAACAGTTCTTAATGCTATTGGCATACACACCTGTCAATTGATCAATGTCTATTGAGTTATGTAGCCAAGTGTGCGAAAACCATGTGATAATCAAATCTCTCAATCTAAGGGTATATTTGAAATCTTCTGCTATCTTCTGAACTCTCATGTTCTTTGGCATTCAGCTTAATTACCCAGATGTTTTCACAGATGAATGCTGCCTCCACCAGCTACTCTTTCTTGGAGGAGCAGGCTGCTGACAGGTGGCTGTACCACACTCTCCATTCTCACAGAGAGAGTAAAGCACAATGCACTTCATAGGCTGGGATACAAATCCCTCATTTGCACTCTGATGTGACTTTTTGCTCTCTACGGTAGCACTGCTGGCAAAGGAGACGGGAGCTCCCTCCCCACACTCCACAACACATCAGTAATGCTCCATAATTCATGCGCTGCTTCCAACAGAGGGGCAGCCGGCTTCCACTGACTCACCTTGCAAGTGGATGCTCACATGCCAGTGGGAAATGAAAATTGATTCCTGCAGATACACTGCACCAGGTGGTTCAGGTATTTTTCTGGATATGATGGAGGTGGAAAGGGAAATGGGAATCGGGGTCTGCAGTGAGAAGGATCTGCACTGGAGAGATGGGAGCAGCATCACGTAAGGCAGAATGTCTATTTTTGCTGTTACAGTTCCCAACTAGAATCACAGAACTCAATCAGATACAAGGGTAAACACAAGTAGTTCCTTTATATGTTAAGTAGACCACACAGATCCTGTATAGTAATGAGTAATCTATTATTTCTCTGTCTCCCTCAGAAAGTCTGTCCCTTAACTATGCTTCAGAGCAACCTTGAGTTGTTATTGATACCACAGACCCATAACTCAAATTACAAAAACATCAAAGCACAGATTGGAAAATAACTTTGGGCATTTAAAAATCAAAA
The DNA here is from genome assembly GCA_013400775.1 of Chaetops frenatus. Classification (NCBI taxonomy): domain Eukaryota; kingdom Metazoa; phylum Chordata; class Aves; order Passeriformes; family Picathartidae; genus Chaetops; species Chaetops frenatus. The sequence continues at coordinate 21,208 of VZTR01031841.1, forward strand.
AACGTTACAATCACACATGTGCATCTATGGGCCTGAGACAAGGACCCACATTTCTTAGGCCTTCTCAGCTGAAAAATAAAGTATTTCCAAATCAGACATCTTCTAAATTGAAGGCACTGCAAAAGCATGCAATGCCAAAGCCCATTTCATCTATACATATATATTGTTATTTATTATAACACCCCTAGAAAGAAAAGAACTGTCCTCCTAATACAAATTAATCTTAAAAATGTTCAAAAGTTTCTGTCAAAATGAGCAAGTCTTAGAATTTTACCTCTCTGCTTATTATTAAACCTGACTATAAAAATGTTTGGACGTTTTTCCTGGAGCAGAAGTAAAAAGACAACACATTCAAGCAACAACATCAAATTGCGTGAGATGTAGACAATGAATGTGCACACAATTCAGATTCCAAGTGAGTGACAACAGACATTCAGAAGTGGTTCAATGAGAGGTCTAAAACATGTCCCTCCCATTATGGACAAAAAATAGATTCCCATCCTCACTTGAGTAAGGAAGAGTAAACACCTGGATGGTATATGACAGTTACTCAAACTCAATCCTGTCTCTTTGTCTTCTAATCAGCATGATAATGTATGCAGCTCCTCAAGCAGTAAGTATGTGATTCAATGACTACAACAAGTTATAAAAACACATAAGAAAAGGAATGCAAGGAAGGCTAATTTCTCTTTCTTCAATTTTTTTTTTTAATACCTTCCACCATCCTTTAGCATGTACAGAGCAACGATGTTGGTCAAAATAGAAAAGTTGAATGTGAATTCAAGTGATTAAGATTAATTTCTCCTCCTCACCCAAAATATGAACAACATATTTCAAGCCTCACTAACAGTTATTAAAAATAATAACTCCAACAGTATAGATTCACTGCCCAGAGTCACTACATCTGTTGTGTGAGTGCCTTAAGCTTTGCTATGCAGTTGCACAGCCAGATTGAGCATGCTCAGCAATATGTTCAGCCAGTGATGTATTTCAGCAGTTTTTTGTCCTTATATATATATATACACGTGTTTTGACAATGCCCTAATATGAAGGATATTGCTGTCAGAAGCAATCTTTTTGCAGCTATAATGCACAGTCTTTCAGAAAAACATGCAGAAGGGCTAGGAAAGTTACTGTCTTTAGGAAATATTGTCGTATCAAATCTTTAACAGAGTTTACCATGTGTGCAGTAAATCCTTTCTTTCTAACAATTCCCATTCACTGCTTAATGTGCAAAGGGAATATATGGGTTTATAGACACAGTCATTTGCTTTATTAGAAAACACTACTGACAGCCCTTTGGAAACATGAATACCTAGTGGTTATTTTCTGCTTTTTAATACTAAAATGAAGATCTCAGTTTTTATACATGCAATAATACTGTTGTTTCTGTAAAAACAGATTTGTGTTACTCAGGCCTCATACTGTTTTCACAGTAGGTCTGGTTACATGAATTATAATTATCTTCAGCAGAAAAAAAAAGGGGAAAACTCTTGGAGTCATGAATTTCTAATGTATAATAGTTTATTCTCTGTAAATAACTTACAGAGATTATATAGAAGATAGTGTTTTCCCTACCAGAAAGAAAATAATTATTCTTGCAGAATTTACTGCAATAAAAATTTGTGTGAAAGGTCTTAGTAGTTAATAGCAAATGAAACTTTTAGTCTGAAAAAAAAAAAAAGCAGATGAATTCCTTGGAAAGTAGCTAACAGCTAAAGAGAGAAAAAGATATTTTAGATAAAGATTCATAAGAACATTCAGTTCATCTTCAAACGCAGTTGGAGCTAAAACCCTACCCCAGTAATAGCTCAGTCACATATTTAACTTTTTGCTCTGCAAGGAATTGAGGTGACTATTTGCAGCTTCTGAACCAAAGCATGCAGTTTTGCTAAGAAACAGATTAACAATCCTTTTTTTTTTTTTTTTTTTTATATAGAGAATAACCCTATTCCATTATCTGAAAAAAGTGGTCAAGAGCTATTTTCTGTAGCTCCCATCTATGTGAATTTGATTACAATGCTATGGTTTAAGTGTAGCTGTTCCAAAAAGAATCTTCCTTTGTACTAAAGCTTCTCAATCTACTAACCATAAATTTCTATAAATGAATTGTTCTGACATTCTGCCCTAAGAAGGGTAGAGAGTAACAGGTGAGGTAACACTCAATATAAAAGATTTCCTCACTTTTCTTTCACAGAATTTATGGCTTTTCTACCCACTGTCACTTGGACTCTTTTTGCCAAGTTCATACTAGTCCTTCTCCTGTGAAATCATTTACATGAATATTCACTATCACTTCTTACTGTCACTGGACTGTTACACCAGAAACAGGACTCCAGATGAAGAAGAAAGCTTCGAGATTTTTTGTTGTTTGGTTGGTTGGAGTTTTTTGGTTTTTGTTTTGTTTGTTTTGTGGGGTTTGTTGTTCTTGGGTGTTTTTGTGGTTGTTGTGTTTTTTGTTTTGTTTTTTTTTGTTTGTTTGTTTGGTTGGTTGGTTGGTTGGTTGGTTGGTTTGGTTTTGNTTTTTTTGTAATTTTGATTTGTTTGATTTTAAATCCCAGTGAGTGAAATACCAAATATCACTTTAAAAGGCACTTGGGCACTGCAAGATCTATTTCGGAAACAAAAATACAGTATATTATTAACATACTAATAGCACATTACAGACCTTTTCTAAGGAAGACTCGAGTAAGATTTCTAGCTTTCATATGTCAGAACCACACTACTTTTGGTATTTACTATTCAGTACTTCCTCAGCTTCTGACTTCCACAGACAATTAAAACATTCTTATCTCCAAAGATGTGTTTTGAGTATTTTAAGTAGCTAATTAAGCAAGTTACAAAGTAAGAAAGGAAGTTTTAAAATTTATTGTTCTTAAAGAAGAGATAAATTTGTCAAGAAGAAATTCAAGTATACACTGAAGGTGTAAGCACCTCATCCTACTAGTGTATTTATGGTATTTAGTACCATATTTAGTTATGACTGTAGCAACAGTCAAACTCCAATTTTCTACCTCACTGCCGTATCTGCTACCAGTAACAGCAGAAAACTGTTCAAGTCTTTGTGACTTTTGTCTTTGAGATACTGCTTCTGTGTCACATTATGAGTATGAACAAGCTAATGAATGCACATTCCCAGGTTTTTACACACTGAGAGCTGCTTACAGAAAAGCTGTAAAAGAGAGAGAATATGATGATTAAGACATTTGTAATATGTTCCATCAGTTCTGCTTCCTGTGACTTCTCTGTTCTGTCTTACATAAAGTTTTGCTCTTCTACTCTCTCCATCTTCTTCAAAAACTTTCTGAAACACCAAGGGACAAACTGAGACAAGCATGATTGGAGAGAAAATAATTTTCAATAGACTCCAGGAAAGTCCCCAAACCATACACTAGGCACTTACGCCTACACAACTGTGGAATAGCACAATGGGTGGATTTTGTCAGAAGTGGTGGATTCCAGTAAAACCAACTAAACACGCATATCAATTTTCTTCACATTCAATTTCACAGTGGAATATCCTTTCCAAAAAACTGAAGAAATTAAAAAAATCGGAATATTATTCTCTTCAGATAAAAATATTATCTTTCAGAGTGACTGCATTATAATGACAAATCAATGAATTATTGTATCAGTTTAATCTAAAATAAACACCATTCAGATTATTTGGTGGGGAGATGAGAGCCTGTACCCTTCTTTCACCTAAGGAAACTAAACAGTTTAGGACATTTGCCATACTCCTGTGTCTTCAAAAATCTCATGTTAGACTCACTACCCAATAACAATATCAGTCAGTTAATTACAGTATGTTTGAATGCTGTTAGTCTAAAATTTACAGCATAGAGTCTTAGTGTCCTACATTTAAGGCAGGAGAGTTTTTTCCATTCCTCAGTGCTGTAGATCTCATTGTTCATAAAAAGCAATAAACAGTGGCAACCACTGATGTTTAACCACTTAGGTTTCTACTCTGTAAGAGAAAACAGAAGCTGACATGAGCTTGCAAGCAAAGCAGCCTCCTACTTTCGTCAAATCAAATAAATGAACTTTAAAGATACTTTGGTGCTCCAGTTTCAAAATGAATTGTTATTGCCTTTTGTAGCACTTCTAAAATAAAAGAGAAGCAGTTTCTGCTCAACATTCATGCTGACTAGTCTTAGAATTTGAAACTCCAGATAGGTGAATCTTCATTTAACCCATAATATAAATGTGTTTCATTTTATATAAAATGTAACTCTGATCCAGAAGGGAGAATAAACATGTCAAACCAGAATTTAGTAAGGAGTGGGTTAGGTACACTATCTTTAAAGAAAATTTCTCTTTTCCAAGATACAGGCACAACACTTGTAAGAGTCGTAGACCACACAGATCATGTATTTCCTTCTGCACTTCCATAGTAGAGAANTAAAAAACAGCAAAAATAACAAAACCAAAACAAAAACCCAACAGAAACAGGTGCTTAAACTATTCAGTACCTTAGAGCAGATGAATTATTAGTCATAAAAATATACAGATATCCTTCTAACCAGGATAGATTATCTTGAGATTATCTACCTATTAAACAAACAAACAAAGAAACAAACAAACAAAACCTAAAGTACCCAAAAATATAGCAAAAGGAGTAATTGAAATGGAGCAGATCCAGGAGAATCAGAGACAGATGACTGCTTACAAAACAGCATTCTAGGATAACCTTCCTCTTGTCTAGACATTTTTAACCCTTAGCTAGTGTAGATTATCAATTACACCACTGCAGATGGTTCATTTATGCAGACCATGTGAAAATATCATAATTAGGCAATTTTCCCTGATGGGATGCTGAACCCTATACACTTTCAGAATCCAAGTGCTTAATTTAACTCGAGTAGAAATTCTGTCAACATGTTCAGATCTACGACATGAGAGAATGACCAGGGATTGTCTTTATGCAACTCCCACACATCTGTATAAGGTGGCATTCATGGGAGGCTTGGGTGATAGACAGCAGATGCTGCAATTTTGCAAATTCAGTAATAGTTGGTCCTGGTTTGGTAGGTGGGTGGCTGCATTTCAAATTGAAGCTTAATCTAAACACCATTTTCTAGACATGCTTCCTAGATATGCAGAGACAGAGGAAAATCTTTTCTGTACGTGCAACATATTTTTCCTAGTACAAGGTAGCTGAAATGTTTAGAAAGTAACACCTATTCCCCATTTAAAAAGTGAGATTTTTTCATATTAACTAATTAAGAACGGTTTGAGCAGAACTGTTTTGCAAGAGATGTAAAGTACAAGTAAAATAATGTTTTTGCTAAAATTAAAACATATTTGTGAGGGTCTTTACATAAAAAAAAAACCCACTGTCTATTTTAGAAACAAAATCTGATGAAAAATCATCTTTAATGCCTAAGATGATAAAGTTATGAATGCATTTATATTTTTAAGATTTATGAATAAATCTTAACTGACACCTTAATGAAAAGCTCTTATACTATGCAGTACACCTGCTCATTCAAAAGGAACTCGGTATGCAAGGATAAGAAAAGCAATAAAGAAAGTTGAGAGATTAAAGCCTACCACTTTACATGTCTGGAATGTTTATCTACTTACAGTTCATCTGACCATCTCCCTTCTGTCTGGCCCATTTGGCATACACATGTTTTCTGACCTTACTGTCTGGAGATCAACTCAAAATGACAACTGAAAACACAGCATGATATGCAGAATGCATCTCCTAGCTTACCACACTTAGAAGAAAACAAAATAAATAAATAGTGACATCACAAGAGTCAAGGTCTCCTCCCAATCACTTTTAAAGAAGGAAAGAATAAAACAGTGACATTTTCTATCTCATTAGAGAACCCCATATAGAAAAAAAGTACATACTCATGTCACATCCACACACGACTATTTCACTTCCTTATAAATTAGCTGCATGCCTAAGGATAAGATTCTCCACGCATGCGCAGACCATTGCACCTCTACAAAGCCAAAGAAGATGACTTTTTTAAAAAATCCAGTATATATACAGAGCAGTTATACTAATACATACTTCATTATGGAGATGTTAATAACTGCCTGTAATAGTATATAATATTGGTAAAGAAATCCCCTTTCAGCATTGGTATTATATTAGAGTGTATTTTTTATCAATATAAAGTTAAAAATTCATTCTTGGAAAAAATTACCACTCTTGCCTCTTTTACTGCTGTCTGTAGTTGCTATTTGCTTTACTTAGGGCTGTAAAAAATAGAATTCTGCTCTACAGCAAGAAGGATGCTGCAATCACCCATGAGTTGTAGCCCACTGCTTAGAAAAAAAGTACATATTTTTATATGAAACCAAGAGTAATTTACCATTTGTTTACAGATTGCTGAAGCTTGAGGAAGCACATTGTTTTGTTTAGCTTTACTATTTCAATAGCAATTTTGTCATCTATTTATAGATTATCTCATCCTCGAATAACTGACTTCATTTTCTCTTTTAAGTTGATTATTGTTTTTATACAGACATGCTGCTTGTTTTAAATAGGTATCTTTCAATTTTGCTTTGTTTTTATTTTTTTTCTAATAAACAAGTAAAATTCATCTTGGTCATATCTCAGACTTTCTGAAAAAGAAAAACAAAACAAAAGAAGAGAATGCACTCATATATATCAGTTTAACACAGCTAAACATACAGCATTAGAATAGAAATTGAATGTGCACACACATGGATCTTAATTGGTCTAGCAGATTCTCAAACTGTTCCTTTACAGCTGTTGAAGTAATAAAATAAATTAGCTACAAAGCTTTATCTGAACCGACAGAATAGGTTTTCCCTCTTGTCTGCCTCCTACTGTAAGCCATTCTCTTTTTCAAGGTTTGATCTTCCCAGCCACAGAGCTTGGACAGATTCATCAGACATGGCACAGGTGATGTCTAAAACATCCCTGTAGCTACTGACAACCATCTCCCATCTGAGGGCTTCTCACTATTGAAATTTTTGATTTCTTCAGGAAGATATTTTCATAATCAACCCTCACATCCTTATTTAAACTTGCCATCTCACTGCCTAATACTAAAAAGCTGTACATTTCCACCCCAGGCAGTATTACTGGGGCACAGGCAACTGAAAATATGAAGCCAAACATTTTTCTCACACACAGGCAGAAAGCTTCACTGTTCAGCTCAAAATCTGACTCCAACTTTCACTGGAGTTTTACCACTATTCCAGAGAGTGATCTGATCCTTGAAACATCTCCTTAAATATTGCATTGTATTGCTTTAAGCACCGCAGTTTGTAAGAACACTTTTTTTTCCCCTTCTATGCCAAAATTCACAAAAAGTTATTCTGGCATATGTAGCTTTACAAAGCTACTAAAAAACTTGCCTGCACTTACAACCCTTTCTTTGAACACAATTTTCAAAAACATATTTACAAAGTATGTATAGCTGGGCACTGATGACTGTGGTGGGGTGACCTCGGCTGTACACCAGGTACCTACCCAAACTCTCTATCACTTTGCTTCTCAGCAGGATGAGGGAAGAAAATAAGAAACTCAATCTTAGCCAAGTCCAATACAATGACTCTTAAGGAAAATGAGAATGTAAGCTATGTTGCTTAAGAGAGCTTAATAAAACTAAGCCAGCCCATTTATGCAACTAACATCATATATATAGCCAGATACCATACTAAAACAAGATTTAAAAAAAAAAAAAAAAAAAGGAAAGGAGAAAAAAATTTAAGCACAATTGGGCAAAAAAAAAAGTTTTTCTACAGAACG
>VZTR01031844.1:0-16115 GCA_013400775.1 Chaetops frenatus
ACTGTCTGTATCTCAACCCATGGTATTTCTTACTTTTACCCATAGGATTTTCTCATCCATTATGATGGGCAGAGTGAGAAAGTGTCTATTTGGAGCTTAGTTACCACTGGGGATAAACCATGATGGAATTACAGTGTAAGGGACATCTCTGAAAAGCAGAAGCAGCTTTTTCTGCAGATGAGCCTCCACCAGATATTTTCTGGTTTAAAGAAAGGAAATATTGCCTGCAAGGACCAATAGAATACAAGGTTTGTAAAATGTCTTTCAATTAGTAGTTTGTCTAGTGGATTGGTGAAAACCTCATTTTATGGAGGGTTTGGTTTACTGAGTCAAGGAGGATGGAATTACCAGTGTCACATAGATGTTGCCCTTGTGATCATGCTGGGGTTTGTGTTTTAGCTTAGAAGGCACAGGTGATATTATTGATGGTCATTTCACCTCAGATCCTTACTCTCCACTATTCACTGAGGTGCCAGATGAGAAATGGCTGGAGGCAAGATCTGCTCATCAGCCTCAGTGTTTCTGTAAAAGGTTTAAGGTCACAGTAATCTGTCTCTCATGCTGGCTTTTCATGCATATGCCTGAGTGCACTCCATCTTGCAATCACACTATGCACAGCTGACACAGTCAAGTTATATATGAAGTGGAAGGAGTTCAGTGTTCACTTAAACTCTTCACTCTTCAAAAGCTGGCCTGTGATTTTTCAGGCAGGGCATTTGACCCAAAAGACCAGAGAATATACAAATTCACTATGACACCAGAGAGGTCTCTTCAAGCCAGGTAAGTTGGGAGTAATACAAGTACCAAATACCAATGACAGAGGCTTGAGTGCTTACTAGATATTCTGAGGCCTTTACAGCATTCTTGCTTACAGGGAAAGGTATCCTGATGACATAAGAACCATTTGCTGTCATGGTAGTACTTTGCTGGGGGATAGACCCTTTTCTACCTGATATTAATATTTCTTAGTCACCTCAACTGCTACTTTTTGCTTTGATAATTGGCTGAATATGAGCTGGGAGTGTGCCCAGGTGACCAAGAAGGCCAGTGGCAGCTTTCCCTGTGTCAATTCTCCAGCCAGTAGTTCTAGGGAAATGAATATCTGCCTGTAGTCACCACTGGTGAGACCACACCTGGGTTCAGTTCTGGGTCCCTAACTTTGAAAAGGACATGGAGATACTAGAGTATGTCCAGTGAACGGCAACAAGTGAAAGGTCCAGAAAACAGGCCTTTTGACGGAGCTGTGGTTGTTTGGTCTCAATAAAAGGAGGCTTAAAGGGGAACCTCATCACTCTCTACAGTTGTGACCCTGAGCACAAAGATCTGTCAGTTCACACTGATGTTATGCACTCAATCCCCACATTCACTTGAGAATTGGACCTGCCAAATTGGACCCTTTTCAACTAAGAATAGTATGTGGTTTACTGGAAAGTAGGTTGTAGTTAGGTGGGGACCAGTCATTTACTGTGCTTGCACTAAGATAACAAGAGGAAATGGCCTTAAGCTAAGACAGGGGAGATTCAGATTAGATATCAGTAAAGTTTTCTTTCAGTCAAGGTAGTCAGGCATTGGAGAAGGTCTCCCAGGGAGGTGGTGGAATCTCCTCTCCTGGAGGTGTTGAAGAGGCATGTGGATGTGGCATTAGGTGATGTGGTTGTGTGCTTTAAGGGTTCCAGTGGCAGTGCTGGGTGGATAGTTGGACTGATAATCTCAAAGGTCTCTACCAATCTAGTTGTTTCTGTGATTTTGTGGTTCTTACAGAAAAACTGTTCTCGGTTCTACATATATGCCTTCATACATAACCTAGTTTGTATTCCTCACTATTAAAATAATGAATATAACTGTGTGATACACAGTTATAACTGTGATAATTGTGTGAATATAGATATGTGACACATCCCTTAGATTCTAATATGGCACCAAAATAATCTGTTTATAAAAGCTAACAGGAAAAAAAGCCTTTAAAAATGCTTTCCACTCCCCTTCTGAAAGACAGAAGCATGTACATTTCATGGTTTGGTCTCTCAATTTATTAGTCAGTCTAAGTTGACTCTCTTTTCCAGAATACATTAGCTGCTGTAGCACACACCAGGAAAGAGGACTTAGTAAGAGTGATGTGATGACGTCTATATGCTGTGTTAAACAAAGGATATCCTTCTAATATAAAAGTCACTGCATGTATCAGAGTCTTTGTATTCTGACAGAATTTATAATGTACAAAGTAAAACAAGAATACATAATTTCACAAATGCTTTTTAGCTGCTTAAATGAGGAGCTGAAAAATACATAGCAGTTTTTAATTCAAAAGGCAGTAGGAAAAAACCCTCTCTCTATACTTGTCCATCTCTTCTGCTTGTTGTAATCTATATTTCTTTTTCTCATTATTTTTACCATGGTCTTTCCTGCAGAGCTTTCACAGATGCTGATTTCATTTTGGCTATATACACTCACAACTTATCATTTACCTGCATTTACTCAGAGTCTTCTGTTCCTAAAATTAACATGGCCTGCTATATTTTAAATGAGGTTGTAGATTTACAGTATAAATAACATTATTCCTAGTGTTTAAGATCACACCATCTCCCTTTTTCCACTGACCGCTTCCTCACTGTCNACTGGAAAGTAGGTTGTAGTTAGGTGGGGACCAGTCATTTACTGTGCTTGCACTAAGATAACAAGAGGAAATGGCCTTAAGCTAAGACAGGGGAGATTCAGATTAGATATCAGTAAAGTTTTCTTTCAGTCAAGGTAGTCAGGCATTGGAGAAGGTCTCCCAGGGAGGTGGTGGAATCTCCTCTCCTGGAGGTGTTGAAGAGGCATGTGGATGTGGCATTAGGTGATGTGGTTGTGTGCTTTAAGGGTTCCAGTGGCAGTGCTGGGTGGATAGTTGGACTGATAATCTCAAAGGTCTCTACCAATCTAGTTGTTTCTGTGATTTTGTGGTTCTTACAGAAAAACTGTTCTCGGTTCTACATATATGCCTTCATACATAACCTAGTTTGTATTCCTCACTATTAAAATAATGAATATAACTGTGTGATACACAGTTATAACTGTGATAATTGTGTGAATATAGATATGTGACACATCCCTTAGATTCTAATATGGCACCAAAATAATCTGTTTATAAAAGCTAACAGGAAAAAAAGCCTTTAAAAATGCTTTCCACTCCCCTTCTGAAAGACAGAAGCATGTACATTTCATGGTTTGGTCTCTCAATTTATTAGTCAGTCTAAGTTGACTCTCTTTTCCAGAATACATTAGCTGCTGTAGCACACACCAGGAAAGAGGACTTAGTAAGAGTGATGTGATGACGTCTATATGCTGTGTTAAACAAAGGATATCCTTCTAATATAAAAGTCACTGCATGTATCAGAGTCTTTGTATTCTGACAGAATTTATAATGTACAAAGTAAAACAAGAATACATAATTTCACAAATGCTTTTTAGCTGCTTAAATGAGGAGCTGAAAAATACATAGCAGTTTTTAATTCAAAAGGCAGTAGGAAAAAACCCTCTCTCTATACTTGTCCATCTCTTCTGCTTGTTGTAATCTATATTTCTTTTTCTCATTATTTTTACCATGGTCTTTCCTGCAGAGCTTTCACAGATGCTGATTTCATTTTGGCTATATACACTCACAACTTATCATTTACCTGCATTTACTCAGAGTCTTCTGTTCCTAAAATTAACATGGCCTGCTATATTTTAAATGAGGTTGTAGATTTACAGTATAAATAACATTATTCCTAGTGTTTAAGATCACACCATCTCCCTTTTTCCACTGACCGCTTCCTCACTGTCACCTTTCTTCTAACACCATTCATCATTCACACTAACATCATTCAGTTGAGGCAGTTAGCCATTCAGCTTTACCAATAAGTTGCATATCATCTTGAAAAAAAAAAGGAAAAAAAAATGGAGGGGGTTTTCTCCAGCAGGTAAATAATTGGAGTCAAGCAGACAAACCAGGGCTTTCACTGTCTGTGTGTTGCTCCCTGAATCTGCAGTTTCTTTCTGTGCATGATGAAAATAGGTTTAAGAAGTCAAAGATCATCCCTCTGTGTTACTTCCCCAGAGTCAGTACATATTGAATTGAGTATTGAATAAAATCATCATGCCACTGCTGAGACTCTTTTGTGAGCACAAAACATGAATTACTTCAGTGGTCAAATAAGTCAGAAGGGAGAAGCAACAACAGACCATGCCTGCTGTCAAAAGGTCATTTGTAAAACAGCACTTAAAGAATTAATCTTTCTAATTTTGAAGTCAGTATAAGTCTGGCAGAAATGGTAACATATCCAGTCCACTGGGTAGAAATGCTCCTGTATTCAAAATAATTGCAAATTAAGAAAATGCTTGGGTTTCACCTGAATTTGAACCAGGTTTTGAACCGAAGTCCATTTTTACTAAAATCATAAACATTTTCTATGAAACTTTTGCTATTTTAGCTATTACATTACTGTAACTGTTTTTGTCTTGTGGACAGCAAAAATTCTGGGGGGTAAAAATCCCCCACACCCCTCTTCCTAGCACCGTTCTGTTTGTAAGCAAAATTTATCGTCTTCTCAAAGGTGCAATCCTTCTCTTTCTCTCAGGTTAGCTATTGAACCAGCATTTGGGGTTTCTGGAGAAAAGCAGATTCTACCTTGAATTCTTGTTCAGAGTTCTGTGTTCTGAGAGCATTATGAAAGTACTACATATACTGGAATGATGTATGAGGAAATGCTGTGGACTAGAGCAAGATGGACAGAAAAACATTATTCTACACTTTTGCTGTCATATTTCCTGCACATGAATATTACAATAGCCCCACCCACAGTTTTCATGATGTTCTTTGTCTTTCTCTAGTCTCCAGACCAGAAACTGCCTCAAGTGACTTGCCAAGGCCTTACAATGAGATTGGAACTTTGTTTGAAATACCCTTTAGCAGATTCTTGTTGACTGTCAATTTGTTGATCACACTGAATACTCTCTCTTTCTACTACCATGTGGCTGAGGAAAGTAGACACTCCAAGAAGCAATGAGTCTGCCTTTTGTGGCGAGCTTTGGAAAACATGCTGCTAAGTGCCATGGTTGTGAGTCTCAGTTTGACTCATAGATCTAGGACCCAAAGCAAGAAACTCTGAAGTTCACCACGATTTACAAGTGAGCCCTCTGGCTTTCTTACTGCATCACCATGCTGACCATAAGCAACATTGCTCACTAAATCGGTAATATGGGCTATTGAATTTTCATCCTTCAGCACCTGTGGCTGTAAATGGTCCACAATACATTAATTTTAGTCTGCCATAGAATATGATTCTCCCCATCCTTTTGTTCAGACCAGGCACATATATATGAATTAGATGTGTACGTAGCAATCATACTGTAGAACAGTGTCACATGGACACTGTAACTCTTCATGTGATTTTCAGTGTTATTTTTTGTTGCTTTACCAACACATAGCCACTTAGATAAATCATGTATTGTAACTGTACACATTTTAATTAAAAACTGGTCATGTTTTGTTTTCAAAATGTACACCGTATGGCACTCAGGTGTGTTTTTTTAAGGTTCCCAAGACTGGAACTCTTTCTATAACACAAAATACCAAGAGAGTGTGAAATAATAAGAAAGGGAAGTTTAAGTATGGAAAAGATGGATGTCCATATAATGATAAGTAACTTTTTATGGTTCTGTGGATTCTTCTATTAACATTTTTGTCAGAAAATTAGTATGTCTCTCAGTGTGAAGTTCTAGGACTCATGCAAATGCATATATATTGTGTCAGTGTGCTGGCGTCTACACAAAACACAGACTTCTTATTCTACAGACATTACTGAACAGGAATTTTTCTCTCTTTAAATCCTCATGCTATTGTCTTTTTGCAAATAGACAACTAATAAAAAAATAAAATAGGAACCAGTCTTCTCGAGCATCCCCAAGGTCTCTGTGCTTAATCCAAAAAATGTTTAAGGAAAAAAAGGACCAGCAGTAGATGTGGATGGGTTCAAGAATTAGTTACACAAAATCAATCTGTACAGTTCTGTGAGACCTTGGCAGGGGACCTGAGCCATCTGAGTGGTATTCTTGTAAGGACACTGTCAAATATCTTCAAATGTCTGTGGAGATTAGAGTAGGTTATCAACAACTTGAGAGAAGCAACCTTTGAAACTTCATGCCCAGTTTCAAAAAGGACAAAAAATGTGGTGCAAGCAATGGCCAACCACTCAGTTTGATCCCTGGAAGAGTAATGAAGTGGGTTTTCTTGGGGAATATCTCTAGGCATATAAGGGAGAAACAGGTGATAGGAACAGTCACTTTGGCTTGAGCAGAAGCTGATGCCCAACCTTGCTGCTTTCAGTGGTGGCTGAAAATGGCTGGATCTGTGGATAAGGGGGGAACAGGAGATGTTAGCAATTCTTCCAACACTCTCCTAAAATATCCTTGAAGCCAAGCTGGAAACTAAGCTGTCCAGATGGCTTTCCTTGGTTGGGCATTTTGGCTCAGAGATGTTGGGAACGATGCTGTGTCTGCCTGGAGGCTGATATCTCATGGGTTCACGGGGGACATCTCCTGGGGCCTGTCCAGTTTATGGTCTCCATCTCCCACCTGGGGAGGTCACAAAGTGTGCTCTGTCAAGATGCCAAGGGCAAAGACCAATTGATGACCATGCATTTTCAAATCCCTCTCTGATCAAGGATTGGAGAAAATCAGTTTATTTATTTATTTTTACAAAATATTTGTTAACTGCTACAAGCAACATTTTCCTGTTGGCAGTGCTCCAGTTACTCTCTAAGAAAATCAGTGTCATGAGTCATAAAAATAAATTAGAAAAACCCTTCAGATGATAAGAAGTCCTTTTCCTACCTCCCTATTAGTTCAAGGTCCTTTTTTTGGTGGAGTCTGATCTATCATTTTACTTTTCTCTTGTTTCCTCTAGATGTAATATTCCATGGTTTAGAATGGCATGTCAAGTGCAGTGATGTTTATGCTACCTAAAGAGTTTAAAATCTAGTTTAATAATTCTTTATGGATACTGTTCTCAAAATTTTTACCTAGATAAAAAGATAGATTTTTTCCTTATTTTTTTATTAAAATGTTAATTCAGTGGAAAACCTAATAGCAAAGAAAAATGCCTCATTTACTACAAAGATGTATTTATCCACATGCCTATTCAACAGTAATGTCAAGGGAAAATTTAAGCAGTCAATAATTTTTTCTCTTGGAAAAAAATCATAGTTCTACACAAACTACCAGGGTTTTGAACAGTGTTATTTTAAAAATTATGAGTTTAATAGTGTTCAAATAAAGCAGACATGAAATTGAAGCTAAATATCATTCTCTGTGTGTAGAAAAGAATGTGGGTTTTGTCATGGTAAAAATGCTTGAATGTTAGGCCCTCAGAATAATAGAACAATCTTAACAATAGAATCCTAAGAAATTCTAATAAATTTTGCTCACTCTCACGAGCATTCATTTAGGATCCACCCTGGCACGTTGTACATGTACCTGGCACCTCTTCTAGGCTATTTGGCATTATCTTAATTCTACAAGGGGAGATAACTAATTAGCTCATTGTTGGATTTACCCTCTTTCTGTCCATGGCCATAAGGCAGTTATCAAAATAATTATAATCTCTGACCTCTTAAATTAGATTTGGCAGAATTTTTTCATCTTTATTTATCCTTTTCTTCACCTTAGCCTTAAATAAAACTGGAGATATAACATAATATTTATTTGAAAAGTACCATGTCTATTGCAGGTCTGTCTAATGCAAATACTGTACTGCCTAACCCTTGTCTTCCAGAGTTTCCAAGAGTACTTTATACCCATGTTCTAAATAATTTATTCTCAGCTCAGATTTCACAAATGCCTTAATTACAGCACTTTTTCCTTTTATTGTGAATTAACAATATTCTGATATGAATAATGTCTAAAAGATCCCTGTGTTATGATCTGATTACTGAGAGATGAATCTGCATGAATTCAGATGAGAGATAGATATGAAACCATATGCTGAAGTCAATAATACAGATTTTATTCAAGATTTATTATTCAAGTAGAGAGATAGAAAATAGAAAAGAAATAGAAAACAATAGAAATGGAAAAGAGGAGCAAGTAAGAGGAATAGAGAGAGATCAGGTAGGCACCTGTTGGATCCAACAACTTCCCACTGATCTTTCTTCACCTTGGGCACCTCAGTGGTGGGGGGTCCTGGAGTCATGCTTCATACAGCTCAAATTCCACAAATCCACAGGGTGGATGTTCCCATGGGGTAGATGTTGCCATAACTTGGAGTGGCATGTTTCTGAGCAGTTGTTTCCTTTCACACAGTTTGCCACAGTGGGAATTTTTTGTCTGGATGTATTGACTAGGATGGGCTAACCAGATCTCACGTTTTTCAGCAAGTTCATTGGCACATTTCATTTAAAAAGGATCTTAAAATTTTCATGACCTCAGATCTTCTAAAGGATTTGATCAATCTTGATGATATGGGACCATCTATTGGCATGATCAGTAGATCTTGTCTCAAAAGATTTCATTTATGAGGAAGAGAAAAAAAGGATTATTAGAAACAAAACTCTTGGGATCATGATGGATCCACGGCTTTCCATACCTGTGGTGCTCAAATGTCCAACAACTGACATTTATTTCTTAATTAAAAGAAAAAAAGACAAATGGACAGCTTTATAGTGGATATATTATCTTGGCACAAGAACCCAGGGAAAGAAGTTTCTCAAAGGTGAATGAGGACTGACATCAAAAGCCTTGTATTCTCTTGCAGGCACACACCCACCCTGCAAGTGAAGGAATGTTCAAAACCAAAAATATTATAGCTACAGCAGCAGTTCCTCCCATAAAATATAAAGCTCTAGGTAATTTTCACATAGTTGTAAAATGTTCATAAAGGAAATTATAGGCAAAAGAGTTTAAAACAAAGGAACAAAATGGTTGAAGCTGAACCTGCAGAACAGATTTGATGTGCCTGTAAGCAAGGATGTTTTGCTTAGTTCTAAGGCTAACAGAAAGCAATGTTATTTAAATCAAGCACTGACTAGAAAGTTCTGTGGCTCTTATTCCATCAAAATATAGCTATAGGTCAAGTCTCCCTGGTAAGAATATCATCTTTTTCACCCGGCAGTTTTGATTCATTAATATTTCTTTGCCTTTAACATAATTAAGTAAAGAAGAAAGCAATTTGCTTTCTTATAAGTAAAAGGATGACCACACTATCTCTTTTGTGAGATACAATAGAATAGCAATGAGCTGTTTCATCATAAAATTTCCAACTACTAATTATTATTAAATTCAAAAGGACCTTCACTATTTATTCATTGTTTCACCAACCCTTTTTCAGAGATCTTTGTTCACTGAACCTCAATCCTGCCTCAGCTCAGTCTCTCTCAGAAGTGGATGGACACAATCTCCCTGTGTGTCAATCAATTGTGGTTCAACTGTGGTGGAGAGAAGTTACAAACTAAAAGCTAGAAAATGCTTGGGTTAAGATAAAGACAATCGGACAGTAAAAAAACCACCACCACCACAACAACAAAAACAAAAAACCCAAACCAAACTAACCAACCAAACAAAAATACCCAAATCAAAAATAACCCCTCATTAATAAACAAAGCCCAAGGGGGGAAAAATGTGATAAAAAAAAGCCTTTTAATTTCTTACTGCCAGCCAACAGGTGCCTAGCAATAACCGTTCTGACATACTTGCTCTTCCCCAAGTTTTTGTGACTATGATACCATAACGTATGGGGTATCCCTTTGGACAGTTTGGGTCAGCTACCCTTTCCAATCTATGTCCCAGCCTGCTCACTGTTGAGGTGGGGTGAGGGGCAGAAAAGGCCTTAGCTCAGTGTAAGCCTTGTTCAGGTGTAACTAAAACATTGTTGTGGTATCAAGACTGTATTCAACAGAAATCTAAAAGACAGCCCCATAATAAGGCTACAAGAGAAATTAATTTTATCCCAGAAAATATCAGTATGGAATTTTGAAAAGATCGCACTTGCCAGAATCAAGTACAATAGTATCAAAAGGCTTAATTATGTGCTTATTTATTTATCTTACAAAGGCTACGAACAGATGACTGTGATTTTACCTTTTCACACTTCTCTCCATACAGGAAGTGTCATCTCCTCATCCAGAACCCTCGTGTGAGGAACTAATTTAATTTTGATTTTTGTCTCATTATTGTTTGACCAGAAATACATGGAGGGTGGGTTGCACAGATGCCATATGCAGGAGTCAGCTAGGAGAGGATGCAGAGAAGTCCTATTTCTGGAAAGACTTTCCCTGGCAGCCATTTCACATGGTCTATTGGCAGTCAGTATCTGTGAGGAGGAAAAAGAAGATTCCCAAAGATGTTGTACCCTCTAGAAAAGTTCTCCAGCTGGGTGGCAAAAAGCCTCCTCCATTGGACTGCAGTCAAACACATGACTGGCCGATAGTCTCCAGCTAGTGAGCAGGCTTAGGGAGGAGCCAGGGGGTATAAAAGTAACTGTGTCACAAGCTGTGGAGCTGGTCGGGGTTCTGCACCTCCTGCCCGAATGCTCAATCACTAACCTCGTGTCCAGCTGCCCATGGGAGCCATGCCTGTGGAGCTGCACCTGTCCTGGAGCTGCGCTGGCTCCTCGGTGTGCACACTCCCCTGACAGCACACCCTGACCTTCTGCTGGTAACTCCTGCTTTTTCTCTCTCCTCTCTGTCCCCCCTCTATACTTTTTCCTTTTTTCTTCCTCCTTTTCTGCCTTTTCTACTCTTCTTTACTAGTGCAATGCACATTTTTAACCAAAAAAAAAAAGTTCTCAGATATGGTATTTGCCTTGTATGGCTTAATTCCATCCTAGAACATCTGTTTTAAAAGAACTCCCCACAGCGGAATGTGACACGCTGTCTGTGTGTGGCTTTGGACCAGTGTGAATAGTTTTGACCGTAATCTGAACTTTTTGCAGAAACTCAGGATTGGCAGGATCTGGCTGCTGTAAAGTCAGAATGCTGAAATATTTGTGTGTAACATACCAAATGTGTCTCACACACAGAGGAAGACTACCTCTTATACATAGGCATTACTGTTATCACTTATTTTAATTTATGCTAGAAAGATTATTTTCCTTTCCTTTTTATCCTTATTCGCCCCAAGTCTCTTTATTTTCCTGATTTTCAGGCCCACCTTCTGAAATGATAACTTCAACAATTTTCCAATCTTGATATCTTTTCTTACCTTCAACAGACTGAGTATATTAATTGCATTTTACCCCAACAGGCCTTCCCACCCTGCAACCTTCTTTGATACACATTGCCATTTACATGAGTAAGACCAGTAGTTGAGATAATTTACAAGTTTTCTCTCTTGAACAGAAGTGTGCCACGTTCAGCTGCTAGAAAACACAATCCTACAGGCCAGAATAAAGCAACAGCCAGCACAGCATTTGAAATAAGTCCCATCTTAACAGACAGCGATACAATTTTCTATAAAAACCACCAAAACCCAAAAACCAATACAAAATAAAACAATACCACCAGCCAACAAACCAACCTAAAAACCAAAGCAACGATAAAATGGAGAAACACAAAACCCAACAAAATGGGTTCTATCTTTGTACTGCAAAGAAGGCAGCTTTTGATTTGCCTGGTTTAGTGAGGTTCAGCCTCTGGGTGTGGTCTCTAACCCAACTGTTTCACACAATTCCAAGTTAAAGGAAACTTCCCCTAAAAGGAAGAGAAGCAGAAGACCTACGAGTAGAGTATTGGAAACCATAAGACTAAAGCGCCTTAGCTTTTCTTTTACATGGCAATCACTGGGCATGAAATGCAACCACATTTAATACAGAAGAAACTGAAGCAAGTCCGTTTGCATTATATGAAATAACATAAATATATTTCCAACCCTGAAACCCTCTAAAAATGTGGGAGGCAGGGTGGTCTGATTTGCTGTAATATATGGTATGACTAATTTTGACTATTTTTCTTTTTTTTTTTTTAATAACTTGTTTTGTTGCTGTTGTTTTGTCGTATGGGCTAGGGTTGTTTTTTTTTTTGTTTGGTTGTTTTTTTTCATTTTACCACAGGAGTAACTGTAGAAACACCACAGCACATTCAATAACAGCTCCCTCTGAGATAGAAAGTTAACAGGCAGTACTCAAGTTTCTNATATCAGAGAAGCTGAATATATTGTTCTGACTTTGCCCCTAACACTGACGTTCATAAGAGCTTCGTCTGCAAGGTATAGGATCTGTTCAGATGCAAGTAAAAGTAATTAAAGGCCTAGGCCACCTTCTAAACAAGAGAAGCTATGATAAATGTCTTCTTCAGAGAAATCAGTCCATAATGCTTGAGGCCCAAGATATGCCTTACATACATCTAGTTGATTCGATGACTGTCAGTAATTTCCAACTTCCTGTAAGCCTACATCCAAATATTGTGCCATTGCCCAGGGTATTTACTTTGACAGTACATCAGATTTAATGGATGCCTTTCAATATTTCTATTTATTTTTCTATATATGGCTGTTTCTGAAATTACATGTTATAAAACTATTTTGCACTGAGTTTCTTGTATACTTAAAACTTCTGTAGCTGTGTATTAGGTCAGAAAGAACCCAAACCAAAAACCCCAAGGCAAACTCAAATGTTTATAGTTTAGAGTCAACTTGTGTTAAGTTCAGGTAAAATCCCTCCAGTCAGACAAGAAATTCGGAGATTCCTTCACACTGCAGTGGGGAAGTTCTAGCAGACAACTCATAGGAATTAAGAGAATATGTNTTTTAATCAAGGGCTTTTAGCAGTATGCACAAAGGCAGCAGTAAGCAAAAACATGTTTGTGATTTGTAATTAAGGTCCATAGATTGTTATGTTTCTAGTTCACACAGGTAATGAAATTCAACAGAAAACTTTGCTAAGTAATTTTTGTATATTTCCACGATTCANTTCCAACTTCCTGTAAGCCTACATCCAAATATTGTGCCATTGCCCAGGGTATTTACTTTGACAGTACATCAGATTTAATGGATGCCTTTCAATATTTCTATTTATTTTTCTATATATGGCTGTTTCTGAAATTACATGTTATAAAACTATTTTGCACTGAGTTTCTTGTATACTTAAAACTTCTGTAGCTGTGTATTAGGTCAGAAAGAACCCAAACCAAAAACCCCAAGGCAAACTCAAATGTTTATAGTTTAGAGTCAACTTGTGTTAAGTTCAGGTAAAATCCCTCCAGTCAGACAAGAAATTCGGAGATTCCTTCACACTGCAGTGGGGAAGTTCTAGCAGACAACTCATAGGAATTAAGAGAATATGTGCACTCTTAACACTGTGTGGTCCAACAGTTGGCTGACCCTGACTCACTGCTCACCAAAGCCACTTTATCACTCTCAGCAACAGGATCAGAGATATAAAGTGTAAAAAAAGGCTTATGGGTTAAGATAAGGACAAGGAGATACCTCTCACCAATTATGATCATGGGCAAAACAGACTCCACCTGGCTAATTAGTTAATTTACTGTCAATCAAATAACAGCAGTAATGAGGGTCATGAGAAATAAACCCAAATTTTAAAATGCTTTTCCCTAACCTCTCTCTTCTTCCTGGGCACAACTTCATGATCTCTCTACCTTCTCCCTACCAGTGCTGCAGAAGGACAGGGACCAGGAGTTGTAGTCAGTTCATTCCATACTGTATCTGTTTTTAATTGCTTCTCATGCTCTCTCTCTGCTCTAATGTGGAGTTCCACCCACAGAAGACAGTCCTCTATGAAATTCTCCAGCATGGGTACTTCCACACACTGCAGTTCTTCACAAATTGCTCCAGTGTGGGTCCTCTACCAGGCCAGAGGTCCTTAGAGAAAACCTTCTGCACAGACTTCCCTCCACATGGTCATGATGTTCATCAGAAAACTGCTCCAATGTGTACTCCTCATGGACTGCAGCTTCTTTCATTCAAACTTCTCTGGTGTAAGGTCCTCCATGGGCTTCAGGGTTGATGTGTGCTTCACCATGGACCTCCACAAGCTGTAGGAGAATCTCTGCTTTGTCGCCTGGAATACCTCCTCTCCCTCCTTGTTCAATGACCTTGGTGTCTGCAGAGTGGTTTTATCACATTCTCTCCCAACTCTCCCCATCTGCTGCTGCACAGAGGTTATTTATCTTTTCTCAAAATTGTTATCTCAAAGGTGCTACCACTGTCACTGATGGGGTAAGGGCTTGGTAAGCTATGAATCTATCTTGGAGCCTCACTGGCTCCATCAGGCATAGTGGCAGCTTCTGGTGTCTTCTAATAGAAACCACCATGGCAGTCAATTCCCTCCTCCCTCCCACAGCCTCAGCCCCAGCCCCAGCCACACTACTAAAATATTGCCATATAACTCAGTACAACAACATGATAACACCCAGAAGTTAATGTACACTCAGAAGAAACCCTGGTGGTAGAATGTGATATTTTTCAACACATCACCTTTCTGGGAGGCCTGATGTAGAAGACAAGAATTGAAGTCTGAAGAACTGTGTGAAATATTTCTGAAAGCAGCTTGACACAGTACCTTTACAGAATAAAGGAGGTTTTTTGAAGTCAAATTTAATATTGGTAAGGAGGATGAAAATATTGTGGCTTTTTTTTCCTTTTTCTTAACAGATGTTGTCTATGTTGAACACTGAAAACAGGCTGGGAAGCAGGTCATAGGCACTGAATAGGCTGATGAACACATCCATTCTTTAAAGGCTGTTGACTGAAAACAGTCCAAGTGCCAAAAAGGTGTGTACTAGGAAATTATATATGTTAGTTGTGTAAAGTGTTTTAATCCAGTTCTATAGCTGTAACAGAGAAGCTTATACAATATCAAGATAGGCCGGTTCTCACATGCCCTTGTAACCTGTGGATATGCCTCTGCTTTCTCCCTGCTCTTTTTCCACAGAAGCACACTTCTGCACCTTTCTGGCTGGCAGGGAATTGGCTGTCTGGAAATCTTTTCTCTAAAACCAGTAATGATGAACATTGCATTACAGAATGGCAAACACCTTGCCCTCAGAGTGGAACCCTTATTCTAACGTTGCCCAGGATGATTTCTACCTGGGAAAGCTTAGTGCCTAGCAGGAGTAAATGTTTTTTTTTGCATAGGCTGGGGTGAGACAGTTTAACTAGAGACAGATGGCAGTTTGCTTGTAGTGCCAGGGCAAAGAATCAGTGAGTGCTGCTCAGCAGACCCTTGGCTCACCCTTTGCAAAATTCAAAACTTTCATACTGACAGAAGGGCTGAGAATTCACTTTTTAAATTTATATATATACACATACCATTATTTTGAGAAAACTAGACTTCAGAAAACGTATCAGTTTCTATAACTTTTGATTAAATAAACCTATTTCTAGATTCCTTGAAGGATACTGCAAGTGCTATTTCTTCCAGGGTCCATTGCAAGGTAAACTTCAAAAATTCCTTTTCAATTTTTTTCAGCTTTCTAATCTCATCTGCAGGTGAATTCTCCCCTGAAAAATTCAAAATTCCCTTATGCTTACCAACTTCTTTCACAATGGAAGAAGAACTGCAGCACCTAACACTTCTTTCTTACTTGTAAGTTTACATCTGAAACCCAAATATCTCTAGCACTATGAAATTCTGCATATGACTATTTGTTTGCTATCTGTGTATGGTGTGTGTACATGACAAAAACTGGTTTAAAAACAATTAAATTCTCGTGGCTGTAGGAATGTGTTTTTCTCCTTAAAGAAATTAATTTGTGCTAAAAATCTGACACTCAACTGATACTGAGATCTTTTTCAAGGCCGGAATTTTGGGCTTTGTTCCTATAGAATCAATCTTCTTTCCATATTTATTTAAAAAAAAAAATTAACAGCAGAAGTGTCAGTCTATACTGTCTATGCTGTCTATAGCATATAGACAGCATAAAGGCTATATATTCTCTATTTTCTATATATTCTAGAATGCTTCATTGCATACCAAAGGGAAGGAAAATAGTCTTCTGTTGGGAGAGAAACACAAGGTTTTTCTACTGTGAGTTTTTTGTTATTTATAAGATATTAAAAAATATTTGGCCTGATATAAACCACTAGTTTTATTTCTTCATGGGTATCTTAAGCTCAAGGAATCTTATTTCAAAAATTTTAATTTATGT
>VZTR01031855.1:0-34998 GCA_013400775.1 Chaetops frenatus
TGCACCCACCCTATAGCCACTGCCACCCCCCCACAGCCTCTCCATCACCCCACAGCCACTGCACCCACCCCACAGCCTCTCCATCACCCTATAGCCACTGCACCCATCCCACAGCCACTGCCAGCCCCCCACAGCCACTGCCACTGCCAGCCCCCCACAGCCACTGCCACTTCCTCACAGCCACTGCCACCACCCCACAGCCTCTCCACCACCATCAGCCACCCCATTCCCACCAGAGCATCCCAGGATGGGGGGAAAGCAGCAATTCCAGCAGGCAGTGACCAGCTGCAGACAGTGACTCTGGAATGCTGCTGCCTACAAACCTGCAGGGTGCTTTAGGGGTCCCAGACACCCACAGGTAGTGGTGGAGCAAGGCAGGTGGCTCTGCAGCTCCCTGGTCAAGGCAGGGAAGGGGAAAATGTGCAGAGGAGATTTGCCAGCCCTAAATACAGCACAAATACTTCTGTCTCCTACCCCTCTGCCAGCCTTTGGCTGAGCATAAACACCCCCGGTGCTTTGGGATGGAGATTTAGGACTTTCTGGTGGCTTTGGAAAGGAATTGGTCATCTCAGGCACAGCACAGACAGACTGGGAACAGTCAGGAAAACATAAAACCTGCTCACACATAAGGGGATCTTTATAAAATTCCAATTACTGCTGGCTTGTTACCTAAGAATCCCTGAGAGGTAAGAGATATTGCTCGCTGTGAGGCCCGGGGTAATGAAATTACAAATCCTTTCATGAGTAAGCATATGCTAGAAAGCTACATTTATTTGGCCTACATACTTGAAACTGTTCAAAAGGTTTTTGTCTCACAAAATTTGGATCAGGAATTACTACTTATACTTTTCATTTCTCTAACAAGGAGCTATACTCAGAGTCGGTTTTAATTCCTTGGTGATCGATTAGAATAACAGACACATTACTGCAAGTCTAATTTAAAGTCTCATTTAAATTCTGTTTTCTGAAGGAGTATCAATCGTGCATACAGAAAAAAATATATACTCTTGGATACTTACTATAAATAACCAGCAAATGGAGTCCCCTTGAGAAACCTGGTGAGCCCAACAGCCTCGTCTGTTCAAGTGAGTAATTAATTTATACAAGAAAACTCTCATTTTCATATTTTGTCTACAGCATGTTTGAATTTCAGAACTGAGATTCAGTGTTCTTGTTTCAAACCATGGATGGAACTGACTGCATAAATAATGATTTTTACCTCTACAGAACAGGTACATGAGATGGGTTTTCAAAGGTATTTTGATGCCATCCTAGGTTAGGTGCCCAACTCCAGTTGTATTATGGCAACATTTGAGATTTAAACTATCTTAGTAACTAAGCCCATGAAGTGAAGGATATCTGTGTTCAGTGTCCCTGTGGAAAGCCTGTCCCACACAGGCACTGCCCTGGCTTTGTGCCCAGGGAGGATGGGACAGCCCTGCACACCCCAGCCAGGTGGGAATGCTTCATCCTGTGTCACCCTCAGCCATCCTCTGCCCATTCCCAGCACTGAACACCACGGCTTTCCTTTCACAAAACACTTCCAGCCAAGAGTGGGAGTAATCCCTTGTGCTGCAGCACAAACAGCTCGGGGTACAATGAACCATCAGCACAGGAAAGCCTGACTGCACCTCACCATCAGAGCTGGGACAAGAACTGGGCTCTTTTCAGAGCGTGTTTATTAAAGCAAGGCTGGCAGGAGCTGCAGGAGCACAGGTTTGTCCCACCTTGCAGACTGAACCTGCCTGTCACCGTCCCCAGGGATTCACACTGAGGGCAGCAGCTGTTACCTAAATTTCATGAGTAATGCAGAAAGCTGGAGAGCCACCTTCTTACACATCTCTGTTCACCAAATTGCCAAGTACTGGGGTTTGAAATGAACAGAACTTAACGATCTGAGCATTTCTGTAAATTATTTAGGCTCTTAAAAGCCCGCAGACATCTGGCTGAGACAGGCTACACAGCTTTTAGCAAAACATGTCACCCAATCTTGGCATTTTGCACACCAGGCTTGTTCCTACACCACTGCACAGATCCTTGCAGCTTTAAAAAGGACCATCTAAACTATATTCTCTAACTAAAGACCACTAGTTCAATATACAGGTATGGCTTAAAAAACCCTTTTAGATAAAGATCAAAACAGCCTCATAAAATCCTGACACAAAAGTTTTGGTAGCCAGGAGCTCATGACCCATGGTTAATATCTCAACTTTAGAAGGAAGATGCACATGAGGAATGGAAGAAGGACTGTGTTGAGGAGGGTTTGGGCTCTACAGAGGAGTTCTTGCAAAGAACAACATTCCCAGGGCAGAGCCTGCAGCTCTGAGAGGCTGAAGCCCTGAAGCCCAGGCAGCTGGAAAAGCAGCAGCAGGATCTGACCCAGAGCAGCTCCCAAAACACAGCCAGGCAAGCAGCAGCCATGCAGCAACACGTCCAGGGACACCAGCTCTGACCCCAAAAGCACACCCCTGGCTGGCTGGGACAGGGCTGCACGCTCAGAATTTGGCTGCTGCCTTCATGCCTGGCCTGGGGGGCTCCATCAGCCCCCATTCCTGCTCCAGTCCCCCACCTGGGACTGCTCCAAGCACTCCATACACACCTAGTATGGACTGACAGCAGGAGCTGGGGCAGCTGAGAGCCAGGTCACACCTTGCCAGCTGTGCCTGCAGACTGGATACTTCAGCTACTGTTTATTTCCGAATCTGCAAACCATTGCTCTGAGTGCACTCCTCTGTGTCATTTGGGCAGGTTTGGGTTTTCCCTGCACTCTCTGCTCACAAATCCATGCCTGAGGTGACAGGGGAAGGGTCCAGGGAAGGCTGTGCACCAGCAGCCATCAGAGAATCAGCCCCCCCACACATCATACATGGGATGTTTTCCTTAACAGAAATGGTTGAATTATTTCCTTTTTTTCCTCCTGAACTAGCATCTGGCTGCATAAAAAAGTACAAAGGCCACTCCTGGTGGAACAGATGGACGCTTTTTAATTTTATAGTATTTTAGTCTTCCTCCTTCTTCAAGTATCTCAGCCTGCCTTTTTTCTATTCGTGCTACCTCAGAATTCCAGCTACCAAAGAAACCACTGCACACTGTCACCTGGGGCTGTGATTCATGCTGATTCACACTTGCTGGCCCAGAGGCTTCTTCTCCTTGCACACCAGTCTCCTGAGGTTTATTTTTATTCCTCAGATATCCTATTTTGAGGGCTCAAAGCTGATTTCTTCCTGCTACGGAAAGGACTGGGATAAAGTAGAGAACACAGGATTAAGCCTGAAGTAATTCAAGTGAAAATGAAACAACACTTCACCTGATAGCAAAAAATACAAATTGCAAACAGAGTCTGTTTCTGAAGGACCATGCAAGCATTCCCTCACCTCCAGAGCTTTTTATGGTGGCAGTAAGAGGGACACAGGGTGGGTGTGCTCAGGGGATGCTTCCAAACCCTCACGGCAGGTCTGCTTTCACAGAATTACAGTATATCCAGAATCAGAAATGACCAAAAGGATCATCAAGTCCAGCTCCTGGACCTGCACATGGATCTGTGTGTCCTCAGTTCAGAAATTCAAGGTTATCTTTCTCCAGGAATTTCAGAACCAGCAAACACACAGCAGATGGGTTGGTTGAAATCTCAGCTACATCCTCACAGGAGCCTACCAGGAGCTCCTGCCTGACCAGGATTCACCTGCAATAAATGCCACTCTCACATCCACAGATGTCAGTTCCCAAATTGGTGCAATTCACTTCAGTTGGAGAACAATTATCTTTATCTCTAAAAGCCACCACGATAAAAAAAAATCCCCAGTAGTGGAGGAGTTTAAGTGGAAAACACCTCCACTCTGAAACATGACAGCTCCAGCTAGACCCAAACTGCTGCTGAGCCTGCCAAAACCAGAATGCAAATCATAAAACATTCACAATGAGGCTGCTTGCTACCTGAGTTACTTTTATCCAAGGAACAGCACTCTACTGCCAGAGCATGAGGAAATGGAATAAAGTGGGAAAATCATAATAGAACTTGGCAGTAAGTTCTTGAAATATGTTTTAGTCAGCCCTCCCCTGATCAGGGCATTTTTAAGATGAGGAAATAGGCAATACAGAAATTAAAACTCCCCCCGTTTGCTGCTCTTGCAGTAAGTGACAGGTAAGATCAATGTGTGAAGAGAGACTGTACAAAGAGAACAGTCTCCATTAATCTCATCCCTTCCCACGGTGAAAGCACCTAATTTACACTTTCTCAGCTGAGTAATTGCCTCTGCTGTACACTTACAGCTCCTTTAGGGACAGAGCAGCAAACATTTGCACAGGAGCTGCAGCAGGTCTGGGTGCTGCTGCAGGGAGTTCTCCTCAGTCCCTACTCCAGATCTGTGACCAGAGCACTCACCTGGAGCAGATCCCTGCAGGGATGCTGGGGCTGACAGGGAATGCTGGAGACCCCTGAGCAGGAGCCCAGCCCTGGGGGAGGCAGGAGCCCAGCCCTGGGTTCAACCACCCAGCAGAGCTGAGTCTGGCACATGGAAAACCAGAGGGACCATCTCATTCCTCCCTGGGGGCTCTGAGTGCTGCTGCTGCCACAGGGAGCCACACAGCACCAGAAAATCGGCAAAAAGGCTGCTCCAGCAAAGCTCAGAGCAGCCAAAGGAGAGAGGGAAAAGTCCCCAAGCAAATGGTTATTACCAGAGTCTGTAAGAGGAGATGCTACAGGGATCATCTCAGCTGGCTGATGTGAACACAGGGCAATGCTATAGATGAAAAACAAAAAGAAGAAAGAAAACCAAACCACGTAACATTTCCTGAGCACCAACATGTGCCATGTTGCTTCCACCATTAGATCACGTATGAACCAGCAGATATTTGGGAGATAAAAACTCAGCTACATCTGAAACCAAAGCGAAATATATAAAATACAAGTAATAAAGGCAAGCTTTTAACCAAAGGCAGCAGGATCCAACCACAGCAGAGTTTTGGGGCCAGGCTACAGCAAAATGGGAGGAACAAATGCAACAACCACCTAACTTGGGCTGAAAGTCTCTGTGGAAGCTCCCATAGTTCTCTAAAGTTTTCTAAACTCCAGAGAAAAAAAGAAACACTAAACAAAACATAAAAATACCTCTAGAATGGCCATAAGAGTCAAAGAAATGTACCCCAGAGCTCTCTGCTGAGAGCTGGTCAAACAAAACCCTGCACACTGCCAAAGTGGCTGCAGCCTCATTAGGGAACAGCCCAACAGCCCCACAGGCTCTGAAAATCAGGGGACTGATGCAGTTTATATCATGCTGACGATTCCTGAAGGGAGAATAGAAGTTATTTGGCAATTCTGGTAGATTTTGTCACTTTATAGTTGGAAATACACGCACAAAATTTATGTTTTCGTTCTGTATCTGTAGGCGAGATGAATTTTTCTTTCAAGTCTAACTAATATCTTCACTCCCCCTCCACCACTGGCTCAGGAGCCACGGAAGAGACAAGATGGATGTGTTTTATTACTTGAAACATATGGAGCTACTCCCATGAATCACAAGCACGTCAATTAAAACAGCAGAACGAGTGGAAACATTGCTATCCCCAGCGCTGGTCACGGCAAGAGAGATCCCTCATTGCTGGAGAGGGTTCTGTAGCTCCATCCAGACCTTCCACCAATATTCCTGATGGGAATGGTGGGGCAGACCAGGGGCTGCCTGGCCAGGTCCCACCTGTCAGTGACAGTGGGCATGGGACATTGTCACCCTGGTTGTGAAAGCCTTCTGAAAAGTTTATGTTCTCGAGTCAGATTTTTCTCACGCACTGTACTAAAGACACCAGCTTTGTTTACATTCCTTCCTGGAGAAGGAAAGCTGACTGACTGGTCACTTCAGCAGTCTGGTTGAGAGGTGGGATTTCATCTTCCAATCCTCTCCCACTTTGCAAACTCTATAAAATTGTGTATCAAAAATAAACATCTCTCCTTTTGGGGGCCCCAGCTGTTCTCCTAATTGTGGGGATCTGTGTCCTTCTTTCGTGACCGGGTGCTGCAGGTACCACAGGACATGGTGTGGTGGCACTGGTCCCCAAACCTGCAGCAGCCTACAGCCAGTCAGACAGTCCTGTGCTCCCGAGGGACATTTCTCTTTCATTTCTACTTTGCAATGTTTAAAGGAAACCATAGGTATCTCAGCTAAGGGGAAAATGGCACCCAGTGATTCCCAAGCCTGCTTCTGTCAGCTGAACAATTCGTGCCTGACGTGCCATCCATCACATCTTGCTCCAGGCACCCCAACCTAATCCAGCCCCCAACCAGACCTGTCTCAGCCGAGCAGATCCTGGGAATCACAGACTGCAAATCACCCAAGCAGACTCTAAAATGCAGTACCTTAGCTCTGCTGCTGAACACTTTCACCTCAACAGACTTTCTTAAACCCTCTCGTTGCAAATTTCAGGGTGCTCAACCCATCTTTCCTTTTTGAAAGAAAAAGAAAAGGCAACTGAATTTAAAAAAGTGTATTTTAAAAAGTTACATCAGGAAACAGGTTATTGTGTGACTATAAGTGCAATACTGATCCAGAATTTCGTGAATGAGGAAGATGAGAAGGGGAAGATGAGACTTGTGACCAAATGATTAACACTCGGTACACTTTATCACTGGATAAAGTTTTAGATGTTTGAATTAAGTATAAGTTAATAAGTGGCAATTCAGTTTTACAGATGCAAGAAAAAATTAGGCAAGTCTAACATAGACAGTTATCTTATTGTAATTGAGATCAACACTATCCTTTCATATAGTAGACCATGAAAGTTTATCTGCAATGTTATGTTATTGTATCTAATTTATTTGGAGGCTAAAAATTCATTATTTGCACATGTATCATACACAGCCTTGGTGCATGGCCCAGCTCAGATTTTGAGGCAGGCTGGAGCAAATAAGAGGGAAGTCAAAGGAAAAGGAAAAAGCTGCCATCTCCACCCATGGACCTGGCACACCTGTTGGAACAGTCAAAAGGTGCTGCTTGTGTTGGGAGTTAAGAGTTGCAGCTCCAAATCTGCTCTTCTCCTCCCATTTGCCTTAAACTTCTCCAGGAGATGGGCTGGACAGCTCGAGATGTTTAAGGGCTACCTACACAGCCCAGGAGAAATCCCACTGCCTGGGGACTCATCAGAATTCCCTGCAAGCATCCTCCAGCTGAGCCTCATGAGAACATTTTGTGCCACATCTTGAAAGAGGAGGTAGTGCTCTTGATTTGATGAAAAATGAATTGGAAATACGAGCTGTATGTGTGCTAATTTACAGCGATGAAGTTTGCATTCATTACAGTAATGAGCTTTCCATAAAGCGTATAATCAACATTCCCTGCAGATGTCAAGAGGAATCCAGAGGAAATACATATACTTGCCACAGTTGATCATAAACACTATAAACTTCCAGCCCCAAAAAAGCACAAAGCAAGAGAGGGCCCTTTTTCTCCCTACTAGTCCTCAGGGGTATTTGACTACACCTCTCAAGTTCTTGAACTAATGAGCTTAGACAGGCTTTCAACCATGGGATAAATATTACAAGTGCTCTAAATATTTTTATTTAGAAAGTGAAAGCACAACTCTTTCAATTCCTTCCCAGAAGAAGGCAAAAGCTACAAATGTGATTACACTTAGTTGGTAACGGGAGATAACTAATTAAATCCTTCTATGCAGAGGAAGATGTTTCTTTAACATCACAACAGAAGTTAAAAGCAAGTAATAGAAGAAAAATGCCAGAGTTCAATAAATCATCATCTGAAATAAAGCTAAAATACCAGAAAACCCCATCCATCCACTGTCTGTGAAATCAAAACAACGTGGGTAACAGTGAAATGATACCTGCTCTGTGAAATGAAACACAAACCACCTCCTGAAGGGATGGAAGAAGGTTGGTGGGTTTGCTGGATTTCAAGGCCACGTGCAGCAGTAAGAACACCCAGAGAACGAGCACCAATGTTATTATGGGTAAGAGATCTCTAGGCACCCCCACTGGGAGTAGTTCTTACCTTCTGGCAGCCTGGGGTTAGCGTGGATGGAGTTGGGGTCCCCGTCCTCCTCGGGATGGTAACGATACAGAGTCTGGGACTGCTTTGGGGATGACTGGCTACGGTCCTCCTCGAGAGCAACGGGAGGAGAGGTTGTTGCACTGAACTTCACCTTGGGGAAATCATTCCCCTCGAGGCTTTCACGGGGTGATCCTGCCGAGCTCGGCTCTGTAAAGTTCACCTCTTGCAAGCCCTGGTACACGCTGTTCTCTGGCTCTTCCTTCCTGGCATGCTTTTTCATTTTAGAGTGGGGGGCTCTTTCCTGCTCGTGCCTCTCCTTGTTCCCTTTCGGTGTCCTCTCCAGCTCCTCCAGGTGCCGGGGTGGCCCGGTAGTGGCTGTGGTGTGCTGTGGGGGAGCCCCGGTGGTGGCTGCCGTCTCTTTGCTTGTCACCTGCTGGAGGGAGGGGGCCGTGGTGCGGGGCAGCCTCCGGCGCTCGCCGCGCTCCGTGGCAGCGCGGGCCTCGGCGGGGCCCCGGGGCACCACCGCGGTGCCCTCGGCCTCGAGGCCAGCCGGGGCCGGCACCGAGGGAGCCACGCTGGCCGCCAGGTAGTCATAGTCCTCACCCTGCTCCTGGCTGAGGCTGTCGTGCTCCAGGTGGGACGAGTAACTCCTGTACTTTTTTGGAGCCTCCACCTGGGTGTTGTCTCCCTCGGAGGCCTCCTGGTCGTAGCTATAGGGATCGTCGTAGTGCCGCTCGGCCTCGCCGTCCTCGGCGTCCCCCGGGCTGGCCGTGTTCAGGGCCAGCGCGTCGCAGTCCGGCAGCTGGTAGCACATCAGCTCCCCGCCGGCGTTGGGGCAGTGGCAAACCTTGCAGGGGGGCATGTGGAAGGTGTGCCCCGCCACGTACTTCTGCCCCTGGTGCAGGCAGCCGATGCGGCCGCACTGGGGACACCCGTCCGCCGGCACCACCGCGTCGATGCAGTTCGGGGGCAGCTCCGGGCACAGCATGAACTGGCAGCTGATCTTGCCCCCTCCCTTGGGGCACGAGCACTCGGTGCTGCCGAAGTCCACGAAGTAGGACTGTCCCTCGGGCACCTTGCCGTTGACGAAGCCCACGTTGACGCAGTCGTAGTACTGGTAGCCCTCGCAGGTGCAGCCGTGCTGCAGGCACGTGGCGCAGCACTCGCCGGGCTCCAGCACCTCCTCGATGCAGTTCTCCAGGGGCTGGCACTCGGCACCCGTGCAGTCCCTCTGTGCCCTGCAGCTGCCCGTGCACAGCAGCACCAGCAGCAGGCCGTTCCAAGGGCTCTGCTGCCAGCTCCGGGCCCTGGCCATTGTATTTCCAGGAGGAACTCGGCTCCGCTCCGACCTCGCGCCTTCAGCCCTGGCTGCTCTCCTGGAAGGCCGGGGGTTCAGCTCCGAGTCTGCAGCGGTTCCCTGAGTTACCTTTTCTCATAGATCCTGGAGTTATGAAAGAAAACTCTGTTAAACACTACACTCGGCACACATCCTGTTAAACATTAGAGGTCTTTAGAAGCTGGGACGAAATCCAACATCTGGAAACCTAAGGACAAGAATTAATCATAATGTCTTCCAAGCTTCATAGGCACTAAGTTTGGAGTTGGATGCCTCTCCCCACCCCTATTTTGAAAAAGAAAGGAAGAAAAAAAAATGGTTGTGACTGTTCTGTTTTGAATCTGTTGACAAAACATATATATTTCAATAAAAAATAAGGCCCTTCTTTATACTTCAGTGCCTTTTTGTTAATCTTTCCAGCTAAAAAGATTTTTTGGCAGAGAATAAGTAAATACACAGTTCTTCCTCTGCAGATATGAGCTTAAGATAATTATTCTTTATGTTTTAATTACAAAGACCCACATCCCGAGGAACTTTTATAGACAAAACTTAGCCTTGGGACGTGAGAATTTGTCTGTACACATGCTAACTCAAAATCTGGATTTTTTTTTTCTGCCTCCTTCCCCCACTGAGCAATCTTCTGCACTTCAGCGCTAACAGTTATTTCTTTGCTCCAGCCGTGCTAAAATAGAACTTCTTTGTGCACTGCGGTTACTTTGTGGTTACACATCGTATTAACTATCCTGTAATACATATTAAGGGCCGGATCCTCTGCTCACAGAGGTTGGCACAGCTCCACAGGAGGACCGTGGTGCACACAGGGATCGACTCCAGCTTCACTGGAGGATATTTATAACAACTGAGGATGTGCCACCACTGGCAACCACTTCTTTTAGTTTTGACAGCCCCAGCAGTACTTTTAGTGAATTACTACACTATGAACGCACAACATACGTAAATACATAAATGAACTGCCGTGACTTTGTTAAAATGCCTTGAAGAAGAGAAAATGGTTTGCTTTTTAATTGCTAGGCCCCTTTGAGCATCGAGAAGTTCAAGGGTTAATCAGCTGTTGTCCTTTCTATCAAAATTACGCTCAAAAAGCTACACAATTAACATGGGAAACCACTTACAACAGAAAAACAATTTGCCTATAGAATTTTATAGAACCAGCAATCTGATTACTTTCCCAGGGCCCCTCCCATCATCAAGAAAAAAAAAACAACAACCCTAAAACATTTATCTAGGGGGGTAAAATACAGCCACATCACCCAGAACAATGAACCACACACGCAACAGGAGTTGTGCCAGAAAATCCATTCAGAAAGATCACTTCTCCCATTCAAAGGGGCTTCCAACAAGTCTGCTCAGTCCCTCTGGAAAGTGGCCAGGCCGTGGGAAAAGCGTGCCTGTTCTGATAAGATATGGACAAACTGTGCTAAGAATTTCCACTGTTCTGCCCTGGAATCCCAGTTACTCCAGTGCCTCATGCACAGAGAGAATTCTTACAAATGTAGGTTTCCTACTGCTAATTTGAGTATATGAGCTGAGTGTGCTAAAGGAGAGTAATTGAAGGCAAAATAAAATTGTCAGAAAATACAATAATGGCTTGGAAGAATCTCACTTTTTCAGAACTGCTCTCAAAACCAGACTATTTCTCATGAAGGAGAATTTTCAATATGCGGTGCTGAAATTAATTCTTCAGAAGGCAGCCTGGGAATTAATAATTTATCCTGCTTTCAGCAGCTTTCCCAGGTAATCCAGATTTGTAATTGTTACATTGCTTTAGCTGGGACATAATGAATGGGAGGACAACCGCAAATAACTTCTGTGAGGGGCTCACAGCAGGATTTTGTCACATCCCCTCCCATGGTACATCCTGGCTTCAATGCCTCAGTGCATGAGTGTCCCCTGGGCAAACCCCACAGGGAGGTAGCTGAGCTCAGCTCTGCCCTGGCCATATTCCCTTTTCCATCAGGCTTCCCAGAGAGCCCCAGCACCCAGCATGGGCCATTTGGGTGTCAGAGGCACAGGGCTGCAGCCTCTGTGTGCACCAGGGTAGGGCCCAGCATCACCTGTGGAACAGGTAAGGGATGAGCTGCTGGGGTAAACCTGGGCTGCCCTGCTGGGGCAAAGCTCCAGGTAAAGGGGTCCCCAAAATTCCTCAGGCACGCACTCCAACTCTCAGGAAGAAACCCCACTGATCCCTGTGCTGAAGCAAGAGGCAGAAAGTCAGTGGTCACTTACGTGTTCAAGGCCAGCTGAGGGTTTATCACAGGACAGCCCTGCTTTTGTGAAAGGAGCTGCTCGCTGGCCCTCCCCTCTGCTGTCCCCTCCTGCCCCCCTCTCCCACACCCGTTTCCATCTCGGGGTTTGTTTGCTTGTCCAGGTCACTGCCAGATCCTCCTCTGTTCCCACCCTCACTCCCTTGCCTCTCACCCACGGAGCTCACGGCCCTGACCCTGCTCCCTGCCTCTCACACTTTCTGCTCCGTGCCCTGTCCCTTTCTCTTCCCACCATTTCCACATCCCCCAGCATTTGGGTTCTCAAGCTAAACCAGCAAGGCTGAAATCCTTATTAACCCTTCTTCCATGAATGACACCACAACCTGCCCTTTCCCCAGGCTCACTTTCCTTCATCAAGAGCCTCCTTGTTTCTGGTGCAATGACTCCCAACAAAAAGTATCTTTTTATTCCTTTAAACCACTGCGTTTCCCTGTGCTCTCTCCATTTGTTCCCCACACCCATCACTGCCCACAACCCATAAACTCAAATATCAAAGAAACAGCCCCTACTTCAGGCACAAAGAAAACCACCTTTGAGGGCAGCACAGACATGGCTGCTGAGCTCCACTGAGCCCCATCCATCCCTGTACACAGAGAGCTGTGCTCCTGCCAGCCCATCCTGCTGATGTGCTCCACCTCTGGATCCCTGTCCTTCCCAACACTGCAACCATGCTCTGGAGACAGCAGCTCATTACTTGGGAACGGCATCAAAAGCTGGAGCTGTAAATAAAGGTGTCTAAACCAAGAGGGTAAAAAAAAAAATCTCTGTAGGATAGGGGAGTTTAATACCAGATAGCAGATGTTATTGCAATAATTTGTTTCCATTAACTATTTTAATGCTTTCCTTAATGTCCTTTTAAACAACAGGGGCAATACACAAGGGCTTCACTAAAATGAGAATTGGTTCTTTGTACTCTCACCAGTGTCCTTCAGCCACTCTTACCAACGTCACTGACTTTTGCTGTTCCGTTGAGCGACAAATTAAGCCCTACACACCTAAAATAAAAGTCATTCAAAGGCTCTGTTGAAAGCTTTTCAGAGCTCTACAGCAAGGGAACCATGTGCCACCTGTGCCAACCCTCATGCACTGCTTCATGTCCCAGGAGAATTCCAGTCACGTCCATTGTGGAGTTTCCTAACCTGGATATCCTGCTCTCCTCTGGTTTAAGGGCTGACCCTGTTGGCTTTCCTGGGTTTTACTGGGTCATTATTAAAGAAGTTGTAGCCATTCCTGTGCTCATAATATCTCCTGAGCAAGCAGGAGTGCCCACGCAAGGGAGAGGCAATTGAGAGTCTGGATTGACAGTGAGTCCCTCAAGCTCTAGCCCAGTAAACATGTGAGATAAGCCAGCAGTAAACAGCAGGTGGTCACACTGCTGCAGTTCCTTATGCCTTGGTTCCTTCTTTAAAAAGTATTCCTAGGAAAGGCAAAGTAAAGACAGCTCATGAAAAATCAGCTTAAAAAAGGAGTCCAAATAAGCATGAACTGCAGGCACACATTTTCATGGAGAAGGAAAGCAGATGAACCCAGCATCTGTGTGATGGGACATCCAAGGCTAACAGCAGCAGCCATCCAAATTATAACTAGGCCTGGCTGAAAAACATCATACTCCTGTCTCCTGGCAGGGGAATAAAACAAGATTTCAAGATGCTTATTTCAATTCGGTTTGGGGCCAAAAAGTTATAAATTCTGACATTTTTGCAAAACAATATACTCCAAGTGATTTACTTCAATCAAAGCCATAACATAAAACCAAAAGGAAGAATGTTGACTTGATTAAAATTGTTCAGTCGTATTACTCGAAAATGTTGATGAAACCAGTGTGCTCCCACAGAAGATCTAGACATTTTAAATGCACAACTTCTTTAAATTAAGAGGAGCATTTTATTGGGAGATTCCTTTTCCAGATGGTTTCATTTCAGTGCTGAACCAGAAAGCTTAGTCTAGGTAAGCTCTGAGGTGACAGGAGGCACTCTCCTCCCAAGGTTTCACACAAACACAACCTCTCTGTGTGAAAGGTGCCCCAGAGACAAGCAGAGGGTGTGCACACGTGCAAGAGATACCACAGGAGCAACAGCCTCCTCCCAGACGTTCACTGAACAAAAAGAGGCAGCCGTTTATAAACAAAAAGCAGTAAAGAGAATAAATGCAGTGCACTGTAGGAGAACCCACTGACTTCCATCTTTAAGATGTACCTGCAGTCTCACCAGTGGCACATCCCTGGCCAGAGGTTTAGATGGAACAGTTCTCTTCTCTGCCCCACCTCTCAGTCCCTCGCTAAATTGCCATTTTTTGGGGATGACAGTAACAGAAACGCTGCTTTGATCTGTATCTCCCACTTTGGAAGAGTGAGCAGGGCCAAGGGCCAGGCTGATGTAAGAGCAGGAGGTGGCAGCCACCTGTGCAGCCCCTCCTGTGCCAGGTGCTGGGAGCGCAGGCCCTGCTGGCTGTGCAGCCTGCCCAGGAACCCACACCCAAGGTTCAGACACACGGAGATAAAAGCAGTGGGAAAGCCAGTGCAGGGCTGGCACTCACCACCCGTGCACAAGGCAAGTCCCTCAGCCCACAGAGCTGCCATGAACCACTCTCCTGGATCCCCAGTGCCAGCCAGCTGAAACTGGCTCTGCAGTCTCCAGCTGTACCTGACCAGGGACCAAACCCAGCCCTGCTCTGTGCTGGTGAATCTTTTGGTGGTGCTGAATCTCCTCTCGCAGCAGTGAAAGCTCTGCAGGAAGCAGGGCAGCAGGCAGAAGCACATGGTGCACACCCATCCCGAGGAGCAGGGGGATGTATTTCTCCAGACCAAGCCTTTTCACACCTCTCCTCAGCCAGAGCTCTCCGGGCTGCTGCAGCTGCCAGCAGCTCCTCACTGCCTGCGGTCACAGTTTAGACTGAGGGAGGAAGAAGGGAGGGGACGGAAGGAAATAACAATTTAAAAACAATCATTTTTAAACGCAAGAGAAAATGGAAATTTGTGAGAGTGTTTGAATCTTGTATGAAAACCAGAAAAAAAAAAAAAAAAGCACACAAAACCAACCTAAACTCAGTAACTCCTGTGCCAGCCCGTGGATTAGATCTTCCTTTCACACCCTGTCAATCCGGAAACTTGTGATCTCACCAGGCGCTGGAAGGGATTGCTGCTGGAAGGAATTGCTGCTCTCCTCGCAGAGGGAACTGCAGGGCTGTTCACGGCCAGGATGAATGAAAAGGGAGCAGCTTTTCCTCCACTGCTCTTACGCGGCATTCAGCGGGCAGAGCCCATCATCTCTGCCTGCTCATTAATGGAATCTGAGCTGAACCCAGCCTTCCTATTCGGGGCACCTGTGCTGGGCAGAGGGGTAGGATAAACCCCAGGGGAAATCCCAACCCAACGAGCTGCTTTTTGTTAGTGGAAGTAAAGCACTCTGGAGTTGTCAACAAGTCCGTGTTCGGGAGTCACAGCTTTTGCAGGCTCTTTTCCTCAGCTTTGTTTCCAGTAAGAAATCAGTTATCATTAACCCCCTTTTCATGGAAAAGCTTTTAAAAACGGGCATTTGGGAGTCTGGGAGATTTTTACTTAATTCAACAGCGAACTCACAAGGGGACAAAGAAGAAGAAAGCAGGATGGGACCGAAACTCACGCAGCCTCCCAAAAGGACTCCGATAGGAACTCCCTTCCCAGCAGAAGCGCCCCCGGGGCAGAGATGCTCCAGAAGCTTTCCAGGACATTCCCCACGCTCAAATCCAAACAGGAACCTGACACGCTGCAGAAATGGAAAAGCATCACCCGAGGTATTTCAGCTGAAGTAGCCAAGCATTAACAGAAGTGACCAGGCAGCTCTGGGATTTGTTCTCCCAGAATGTGCAGCGTTTGAAGGCTTTCTGAAGCCCCGGAGGGTGAAGGCAGCCCTTTTCCCAGGGAATGACAGAGCTGGGGAGGGGATAGTCATGTCTTGGGGCTGTTGTGTCAGTGCTCCCCTTCAGCCCAGCCCAGCCCAGCCCAGCAGAACAGGGCAGGTACCTGGATTCCAGAGGAGTGAAATTCTGTGTCATTGGGAGTCGCCGCTGCAGCAGATCCAAAGTGACTCAGCGGGAGCACGGCAGGAGCCAGAGAGGGAGAGCTCAGCACGGGGCTCTGCCACGGGGTCCCCACAAACTGACCGTCAAATCCCTGACAAACTGACCAGGGAATCCATCCCAAAGTGACCACGGGGTCCCTGACAAACCAGCCATAGGATCCATGACAAACTGACCATAGAGTCCCTGACAAACTGACCAGGGAATCCATCACAAACCGACTACAGATCCCTGACAAACTGACCATGGGATGCCTGACAAACCAGCCATAGGATCCTGACCATAAAAATCCCTCATAAACTGACCACAGCCAGGTTCCTCTCTGGACAATGCACAGGAGGCTCAGCAAGTCCTGGCAGCTGGGCCAAGGTCACAGCTCTGCTGCAGAAGGAGCCAAACTCTTACACTGGAGTGAAAATAAATGTGCTTGCTATTGATACACTTTTTTTTTTCTCCTCCTTTTACACCACCAAGTTTCAGGTGACTATATATACTCCTCAAAAACACAATTAAATAATCCAGCTATTTCCACGCCAGCCAAAGAAATCTGGGAAAAGATAAAAGCAAACTCAGCAACAGCCACTCAAAAATGTTTCCCAAGGCGCAGCCAACAAAAACTTGTCAAAGCTCATAAGTTATGAACTAATTTGCACAGGGAGAGCTCTTTTGGCAGCAGGCAGGTCCCTGAGCTCCACGGCACCTCGAGCAGCTGCACAGATGTGGAGACAGCCTCGAGATGGGGCAGCACAGCTCCCAGGAGCCAGCATCAGAAGCCACTCTGGTAAGTGAAAGAAAGAATTTTCTCTCATTTTTTTCAAGAGCTGCACTCCTCTCTTCCCTCTCAGGAAGGAACCAATCCCTAGTTTCCATGATGATCCCCATTATTTAGACATTTACCATTTCCCACCAAAAAGTAACTCAAGCACAACACACCCCTGCACAATCTCGTAGCTGTGCCCCTCAAATACGTCCTTTCAAGATCCTGGATTGGACTTCTCTCTCTCTGCTTCCCTTCTCTATCTCCCTCCAGGATGCTCCAGCCCCGTGCCCCTTCCCACAGCTTTACAGAGCTCCCATTTGCAGGGTTGCTGTGCCTCTCACCGAGGGCAGAGCCTGCTGCAGCCTCAGGGACAGTGCCATGCAAAACCTGAAATGTCATTCCCACTCCATCTGTGATCCCCTCTCCCCGTTTCTCCTTTCCTCCATGAAAGAGCTCTGGTGCTACTTAGAGCTCTCTGTCAGCAGCAGATTTAGGTCTTGGGTTCATTTTTTTTCTTAATCCAATCTTCTATTACGCACTTTGAGCCCTGCTGCCCTAAGCAGTGACAGTAATACAGACCTTTTGTTGGGAAATGCGTTGGTTGGAACATCTGGGCACTCTCTACCTATTCCAGGCAGCTCTTTCTGAACAGCTGAAACTGAAAATTCCCCCACCCCCATCTAAAGGCAAAAGAAAGCCTACTATTTAACTGACAGCTTAGCAAGTGGCCTTTCCTGCCCTGTGCACTGCCGTGTGGCAATTTGGAAATAATTAACAAAGGTTTTCATACAGGGAAGGCTGAAGGGAACTGCCAGGCAGTTTTGCACAGCGTTACCTGTGGGGCAGAACTGCTGACAGCCAGAGGAGCAGTGCTGCCTCCATTGCCTGAACTCCAGCCCCACAGCTGAGGAATTGGATTTGAGACTCTCCAGAGTAACTCAGAGGCGTTTGCTTCAGTCTGCCAATTAATTCCAAATCAGTGTCAAAACCAAATGGCAATAGAGCAAGTTTGCAGCAAATCGTTTTTCAGTAATTGCATCCTGACTTGGTCACTATCATGATTAATGGTGAAAGTCTCACTGTTGGTGTGAAGAGAGTAACACAGACACTGGTGAACATTTTATAACTTGGTTCCCAGTTTCTCCACGAGAGCTCTGTCAATGTCAACCTCTCCTGCTCCACAACACACACAGCTGTTGCCCACAGCCAGGATTTCTCTAGGAGGAGATTGTGAATCTGGACATGTTCCACTCAAAAGGCACGATGGTTTTTCACAATGGAGCACTGCCAGGAGGACCCAGGATCAAATGCTTTTCCTTCATGACTCAACAGGACCCAAATCCATCCCTCAAGAGAATAAATGTGCTCTCAGCAACCAATTGTAGCGAGGTTCTGACAGCAGGTGAGCTCCTGCACACCCACTCCTGCCTGTGCTCTGCCTCTCAGGTAAATAACAGCACACCCCTCTCTTTGTTCCACACAGAGAGGGAATCCTCTGTGCTATTCTTCAGGAGAAAAGCTGCAGGAAAAAACTGGAGAAGGAAGACTCCTTAACTTCCTGTATATAAAATGCCACCTCAAATTTATCCATCGCTTGGGACCTTTTTCATGTTTCAGAGGCATCACTGCTCTCATTTTCACCTCCATCTCTCACCTCAAAGGAATATTTGTCTTGAGTCACTGGGATTGCATTTTATTGGTTACAGTAAGTGTTCTCAGAATTTGTCCTTTACAAAATTTTCAGTCCTGAGCACATTGTTACTCCTGGAATAATCCCAGCCCTGCTCTTGGCCGTGACCCTGAGAGTTTGCTGTGCTCTCACCTGGGCAGACTCCTCCTGTGAGAGGAAGGAA
This sequence comes from Chaetops frenatus, assembly GCA_013400775.1. Lineage (NCBI taxonomy): Eukaryota > Metazoa > Chordata > Aves > Passeriformes > Picathartidae > Chaetops > Chaetops frenatus. The sequence continues at coordinate 18,282 of VZTR01031855.1, forward strand.
CAAGAAGAAGGAGCAGTGGCAAGAAGAAAACTGTCCTGACCACTCCTGCCTGTAAGACTTACCTGGGGGTAAATAAATAATTAGATCTTTGATCTCCACTGCAGGACAGGGTGCACAGAGCCCTCCTGCCAGAGCCAGCCTGAGCCTGAACCTGCACAGCAGATCCAGGGACACATCCACGGTGTGGGTGCATCTCCCACCTGGAATGGGAGCCAGGATCACTCACAGCCACCCTCCTGTGCTCTGCTGCTGCTCAGCCCCTTTCCCTCATCCCCCAGTCTTTGGATTTTCTACAAGCCATGAAAAAACCAGGATGTAAAAACCAGCTCCACAGAAGCAGGCTGCATCAAGGATCCAGCCTTTTAATGCTTCATTGAAAAATGCCCCTTTAATTAATTTCGATGAGCATCTGCCCATGTATTCTTTGGTCTAAGAACAGAAAAGCAGATTTGCTTCAGCACACATGCCTTCTCTCCCTCCATGGATGGCAGACAAAAGCATATCTGGAGTGTGGACTGGACATACCATGAGGCATATTGCCAACTATAAATTAATAAAATCCAGAAAAAGCAGTAGTGATCATTCCCTGGGAACAGTTTCCTTTCATATGCTGACAAAAGAAAGCCCATATCAGGGTTATTATAGATACCAATTAAATTCTTTAGCTAAACCAAAAAATTATTATTTTAATGGAGGAAAAACTAGAACACTTGGTTAAAATGTTCTCATAGAAATGTTAATTACCACAGGCATTAAACAAATGGAAATCAAAGCCTACCATTTGTTGAGCACTTTGAAAAGTTTTAATGCAAAGAAGGTGCTGGAAAGAAACCTTCAATTTTTCCTCATGAATGAAAGTAAATCCTTGTAAATGAAGCTGCATCTGTCATGCTGCTCATCAGTCAGCAGCCACAGATGCAATCCATCAATCCAAAGTGTTCCTGCACAAACTTTCCATAAAAGACAATGGAATTAATTCAGTTTGCTGGGTACCAAGCTGAAAGGGACAGAAGCCTGCAGAGATGCCAAGGCCAGGAATGGCTTCTCAATCTCTGCAGACTGGAATCCAGAGAGAAGTGTTCCAGAGAGGCATCACAGCACATGTCTGTGATTTTACCACACTTCAGTGGTAAAACCTGTTCTCTTACAGGCAGTAAATTTATTTAGAACCAAGCTGAAGTAGTTTTGAAGCTATTTAGAGGCCATCACAAAATGAAAGGAGCGATTGCTACAAGCAAAGCATCTAGTATTGACCACTGCTGAAAAGTTTCAACATAAACAGGTAAAGAAACATGTAAATGCACACATTTCTTGCAATCCCTGGCATCCTTTTGCTCCCTAAGGAAGGTGCACAACACTTTTGCCTGCAGCAGATGTGCAATCCTGGATCTTGACTTCTTTCCTTTGATAGGGACCAGATCCCCATTGTCCAAGGGGTAACCTTAACTTGCAGAATAATTTCCTGGATACTGGAGTACATGTTTTTTGTGTTTCTGTACAGAACCCCAAGCTAGCACACTCAGGGATAGTTTGTGAGTGTCCAAATGCACTGAGACAGCTTCTGCCCTCAGATGCACTCGTGCAGTTCTTGTGTTCACAACAATTTGTAGTTCTGTCCCACCTACAATCCACAAAGCAGAATGAGATTAGAAAAGCAACTCTTGTTTATTTTTTAAGTTCTACACTGCATTTTCTAATGCCACAGGAAGTTAGTATGATCTGCTGGGTAAATCTGCAACCCATAATCTTGAATATTTTAAGTTGCTGATCATCACCAAGTACAAGTAAACCCAGGATCCCTTGCAACTACAGGTGGAACATTCAAAATAGAAATCCCAGCAATCCAGATGATACTGAATGAACAAAAAATGCCAATTGAATAATTTTATATTTTACCTTATAGACATGCACATAATTTAAACAAGAATACTTCTTTGCCTTAAATATCATCTTGGTTTTGTTGAACACACTGACCAAACAGTAAATTCAATCTGATTTTCATCACAGCAAACAACACTCCACCTAAAGTGGTATTGACTGGTATGAATAATTTGTTTGGTCTCGGCACATTGAAATACATATTTATATTTTGGTCAGTGGTCTTCTGGGAGGGAAGGAAACTATTTTATTTTCCAGCTGAGGACATCCTGTAACTGTAAAGATAATTAATGCAAGGGGAAATAAATAATTAGTACAAGGGGAAATAAATAATTAATACAACAGAAGAAGAAGGAGGTTGTAGTCCCTCCTTCCACATTAGTTATGCACGGTCCAGCACATGACTGAGAAGGAAAATGTAGATGGAAAAGTTACTAACAGGAGAGATGAAATAAAGTCTCCCAAGAGCACAAAACATTCGGTATTTAAACAATAAAAGACGGATAAGAAACCCACCAAGGAAAGCAGAGGAGGTGCAATGGGAGGCATTTCAGCTCTCCAGCCTCCTCTCAGGCTGCCCTGCAAGAGGCACCTGCAGAGAGCCTTCCTGTGGCACGACCCTGCCTGACCCCGCCGTGACTGACACGCTCTGGCAGCCCAGTCAGACGTGCACACCCAGCTGCCTGAGCTGGAGGCTGCCACGGGGAGGATTTTCACTGGATTTCAGTAACATGAAGCACATCGAGTCTGTAGGCTCAGTTCACAGAACCACAGAAAGACCAGGTTGGAAGAGACCTCTAAGATCCTCGAGTCCAACCCATGCCCCAACAGCTCAATCAGACCCTGGCACTGAGTGCCACATCCAGTCTTTCTTTAAACACATCCAGGGATGGTGACCCCACCACCTCCCGGGGCAGATCATTCCAGTACTTTTGTATTCTTTCCATGAAAAACTTCTTCCTAATATCCAACCTAAATTTCCCCTGGCACAGCTCGAGGCTGTGTCCTCTGGTTCTGTCAGTGCTGCCTGGAGAAAGAGACCAAGCCCCACCTGAGCACAGCCACCTTTCAGGGAGTTGCAGACAGTGGTAAGTTCTGAAAGCAGGAGGCCAATACCACGATCTTGGGTATCCCAAGTACAAGGAACAAGAGCAGAACAAAGAGGTTTGTGAGTTTTAAGTTCTCTGAGGATCACAGGTGCAGTTTAACATCAGTTTTCTAGAAGTCACCTTGCTGATGAGGTTCTCTGCGATCAGTGGAGGGCTGGGTAAGACTTCAGAGGGGGATTAATATCCCTGATAAACTGTTTGGGATGGATGGATGGATGGATGGATGGATGGATGGATGGATGGATGGATGGATGGATGGATGGATGGATGGATGGTCCCCTTGCTATGAGCTTTACCACAGAATTCCAGGCTGGTTTGGGCTGGAAAGGACCTTAAATATCACCCAATTCCACCTTCCACTAGCCCAGGTTGCTCCAAGCCCTGTCCAACCTAGCCTTGGACACTTCCAGGGATTGGCAGTCCACAATTTTGCACTATACAGAGACTTTACATGATTAATTACCTTTTTTGGGGGGTAGATAAAGCTGCAGAGTCTGTGATTTTTTGCTTTGCAGTGGAGAACTCTATGGAGAATATGAACAAAACTTACAGAATTGTAAGGAACACAAATAAACTGAAAGGGCTATTCCTTCACTAAATGTGGACCACAACAGTGCAGAGGCCAGGGAGGAGAAATCAATGGAGATCAACTGGGAGAATACCAGCAGAGCCCTGAAAAAAATGATGGATTCCATCATTCCAGCAGTTCCTGGTCACCCAGAAGAACAGAGAAGGAAAGTGGTGCAACCTCTCACAATTCTGCCAATCCTGTTACACTTACAAGACAAAACCTCTATGAAGGGTGCAAGGTGTGCACCACGATGGGGATGTTCCTCTCAGTAATGTGGGGGTGGCCACATTGAACGAGGGCACAATAAGGACTGTCAGGATCTGGGTTTTCATTGTTTCCATGCTCTTCTCAGAGAGCCAGAGCTCTATAAATCAAACGAGTTATAAAAATAATGTGCTCTTGTTCTCTGCAGGCTGCTGTCAGTGCACACTGACCACTGCCTCCCAAGGCCTCATCTGATGAATGAGATTTCCCATTTGGGATGTTTCACCAAGATAAGTGTTCACCTTTAAAATAATATTAAGCAGCATCTTTTCACATTTCCTTCCAATCTGTCCCACCACCTCAGTCCACAGGCACTGTTTTTCCTTCACTAGAAGATTTTGAGTTGTTTGACTTTATCTTGTTTACTTTGCACAAATGCTCTTCCTTTCTTACAGATGAATATGATCTGTTGAAGACCTGGAACATTTTATCCCATAGCAAAACTCATTCAAAAGTACCATCTGTTCTTCCTGCAGGGGCACAGTAATGCCAGAAACTGTTTAACATTCCATAAATTAAGACCATATAATGGATAGCTCATTGTTGAAGTGAAGCAAGGCATCATTTGGAACCTGATGACAGCCATTTTGCCAGGGTTTTGCCCTAAAAGCAGTACCCAGTGTATTATTTTTGGTTTGCTTTAAAAACTTCATGTTCAACATTAAACAGCAAAGGTGGGTCACAACGTGACCTCAGTGTCTGGTTTTATCCCCACTTCCAGCAGGATTCTTTGTAATAACTTCGGGGAGAGAGAGAAAGGCTCTGAGTGGGCCACTGGGTCATAATAAATCCACTGCAACACCAAATTCTGTTCTCCATTCCCCTGGCAATGTGTCTGTTGTATCTGCAGGATACACTTCCTAAGAGAACAGAATTCAATCTTCAAGTTTAAGAGCCATTAAAATGTGTCTTATTTTATGGAGGCTGCACTTACTGGACTCACACACAGCTCCACACTCTGCCTTTCACTTACTGATAAGAAACCCCAGCCAGAAATGAACTGCCAGTTGCCATTCCTTTCTACACCCCAATGCCAAGAGATTTAATCAATAAAAAGGCTGGACATAAAGTCCTGCTATGAGTATGCATCAACTGAGTCAAGACTAAAACAGCCTTCATTTGCCATTCATACAAGAAAACCACAGAATAAGGGGGGGGGGGGGGGGGGAGGGAGAGAAAAAGAGATCTATGGCAAAAACCCCAAAACACACGCAAAAGAAATCAATAGTGCTTAATTGGAAAGAAATGGCACAGTAGAACCCTGCCCCCAGAGTGGGACACAGTGGCCCCGTGCCCAGTTCCCAGGGTTTCCTGGGGCCAGGCAGCCCCTTGTCCCCTGTCACCCACAGCTGGGCTCCAGCAAATCCAGGCAGTTCCTTGGAGCAGGAACCCACCCCAGACTGTCCCAGTGACACAACCCAGCTCACAGCCCTTGCACGCTGCCAGGGATAGGAATGATCATCTCAAAACTCAGCTATTTCAGCCCAGAAAGTCGTCATGTAAGACCCTGTATGTGAGTGTGTATAATTATTACCATCTCTTTGGGAAGCTCTCACACTGCTGTAATAAAATCCACAGAAGCAAAGCACTTTTAGCCCAGCCATTCCCAATCCCAGAGACAATGCCTATATTTTTCCATCACACCAGATCCTGGATGGTGGGGGAAGGGCAGGAGTGTGAGGAGAGGGGGAAATGCAACTTGAGAAGTGGTAAGTGTGTCAAAATCTAAATTACTGGGAGATATTTTGCAGCACAATCCTCCTTTATGCCCGTGCAGCTCCGTTCATATGGCTCACATTCAGCCTGTCACAGTGAATCATTGCTACTCCTTGACTTACATTAACAAAAACAAACCTAACTTTCGCTCCAGCCTGTGAGGTAAAACTTTGAATTCCCAGTCAAAAGGCCAGAAGTGGCATTAAAAGTAATTGTTTTTGTAAGAAGCTCACTTTGAGGAGAAAACAACAACAACAAAAAAGTGCCCATAAAGATCTGACTAATAGCACAAACACATGTGTTGCTTATGGAGCATTTTGCAAAAAAAGCAAAAAGCTTTGTCCACGAGCAGCGAAGTCCCAGCTTTAGCAGCCTTAACTAACAAAGCAAACCCGCCCCTCTCTTTAAGTCTTCAAACAGCATCAAACTGGATTTATTTAACAACAGCTTTAGAGCCTAAAGAACACTTAAAAAGTAAATCCGGAAAACAAAGTACAAAAATCAAAGTGAAACCCAGCCAGACACAATCTTTGCAACTAGCAGAACACAAGGCACAAAGCAAAGCCAGCACTCAAACAAAGCTATTTCACACTTCTCCCAGCAAATCTGCAACGAATGTCCAGTTAGGAAAGATTCCTGCTGACCTGTGCATGAGCAGCAAGGCAGATGTGGCGAGTTCTCCTGTCACCTTTTGTTCCCAGCCATGTCAGCTGTGCTCTGCTCCAAGTGCTGCTCACACTCCCAAATCCCCTTTTCCAGCTCTATCTTAGGAACTGCCCAGATTTTGTAGTGTAATCCGAGCAGGGAAGTACCGTGTGCCTATGATATGGTTAATTCACTTTTTACCCCCTGCAATGCTTAAGGAAGCTGCTTCACATTTCAAAGCTGAGCCTAGGGCTGCCTGACCCAGGTACAGCCAGGGCAGTGCTGGGGCTGCCTCCTCCACCCCAACGGGGCCCTAAAAGAGCTCCTTTTCCCTACCAGACCCCAGAGGGGATTCAGGGGCTGCTGAGGCCCTTGTCTCCCTTCCCCTGGGTGCCTGGTGCAGAAGGGACCACAGCCCCTACACAGAGGGGCCAGCCCTCCTTGCTGAGGGCCACCACCACAGTGCTGGGGCCACCACCATCCCCGTGGCCACAGCCAAGGCTCTTTACTGAGGTACCTCTGGTGAGGCCCCTCAAACCCAGCAAAGCCCTGGCCATCTGGTCAGGGATCTTTGGCAATGAAGATGTTACTCAAGTTGAGCTGGAAGAGTCCCATCTGTTCCTCTCCAGCGTTGCCATCAGCTAAACAATTAACAGCCTCCAAAAACCAAGCCTCTAAAGTTTGTCACTTAACTCTCCTGTTAACATTCTTCTGTTGTTGTTGATCTAGTTCTGGTTTGAGTTTGCAGTTATCATCATGCTTGACAAGAACACTACATTTGAGAGAAGGAGGAAGTGCCTGTTGTTCCCAAATTCTGCTCGGGGAAGAGTCAAACCCACGAGTGCACCAGAGAAGGTGCAGAGGAGAGGAGGGAGAATAGTCCTCAAATCCCATCACTCCTGCTCGTCCAGCCCCACACTCAGGTCCCAAAGCTCTGCACCAAACCCAGGTGACAACAACCAGCAGCAGCCCGGTACAGGCATTTCCTGAATGGTTTTGGTTTTCAGAAGGGTGAGGTGCAAGCTGACAAGGGCTGTGCTATTCCCCAAGCTTTGTGCAAGCAAATTCCATGTAACCCCAATGTCAACATTGTCAATGACCACTGCTAAATCAAGGTAGGGAGGCTGAGGGAGCCCCACCTGGCAAAGAGATGGGAGGTCTCTGTTCCTCTCTGCAGCAGCCCTGGGCAGATGGGGGAGCAGACAGAGCTGCTTTTCAACAGCCAAGTAGAGGGCCCCTAAAGGAGATTAAAGGGAGGAAACAGTCAGGGATCTTGGAATGGGAAAGATGTAAGACAAAAAGATGGCAGAAAACAGAAAACCTCTGGGGAAACTTTAACTCTTGGCCAGAAGGCAGCAAAGCAATTTCATGGAAGGAACCTGCTTTTTAAATGCTTGCCCTGGTATTTAACACCTACAAATACCTTGGGTGGGATTTCTAACTGCATTCTGCATCTTTGAGCTTCCCTGTCTCCAAACCCTTGACCTTTATTCTAAAGCAAAGGTGGGAGCTCCATCTCCCTGTTGCATAATTTACTAAACCCAGTTATGTTTGAAATTAGCATGTGGGTAAGGTAAAATTTTGAATAATGCAGTGGACTATTTCAGAGAAAAATATATATTCTTCAAGGATGAATCCAACATCTCAGCTCAGAAATTTGATCTCGATGGGTTATAATGACAATTGCTTGAAAAAAAAAAAAGCAGCAAAAAGGAAGTGAAGTGACCTCAAAGGTCAGGAATGGAGGCCAACACTCATCTCTGCTGATGGCTGTGTTTATATCACAGAATTATGGAATGGTTTGAGTTGGAAGAGACCTTAAAGCTCATCCAGTGCCACCCCTGCCATGGGCAGGGACACCTCCCACTGTCCCAGGCTGCTCCAAGCCCCAGTGTCCAGCCTGGCCTTGGGCACTGCCAGGGATCCAGGGGCAGCCACAGCTGCTCTGGGCACCCTGTGCCAGGAACCCAACCCTTGCACCTCTGCCAGCCCCAGGCACCACCTCCACTGCACTCCAGCAGCACTCCCTGGTCCCCACCTCACCACCACGACAGTCCAGGTGCCCCATCCCTGACTCATTTTGGTGACCCTCGATTTCTGTGCCCCCTAAACCCTCCACCAGGTGAGGCCAGGCAGGGCTGCAGAGCCAGGGCAGGGCACAGCTCCCTGCAGGGAGCCAGCTCTCCACTGCTTCGTTTCATTAGCCTGCAGACAAGGCTGTGACTTGCTGAAATGATGATTAATCAAATCTTATTTCTCTCTAAGGCAGCTAATGAACAGCCAATTAAGTGTCTCAGTAATTCTGAAATAACAAAAGAATACTCACGGAGTGACAACCACCAGCTATTTACCAGCACGGGCATGGCAGAGGTGTGTGACCACCAAATCCTTCCACCCACATTGTCCCAAAAACACCTTTTTTGTCCCACTTCAGACCACCACCCCCACCCCATCCTCACTGCTTGTTACCAGGCCTTTGTGGCCAGTGGTGTGGGGGGCCAGGGAGCCTTGTGGTGCCACAGAGCCAAGGGACAGGGATGCCCAGGGGACAGGGATGCCCAGGGGACCCCACAACACCCCAAAATCCAGCTGGAGAAGCTGGGCACCCATGGCCTGCCAGCTCTGACTGTCTCATGGTTCAGTTCACATCCTTCCCAGACTCCAAACAAATCCAATGAATGCTTTGTTTTGATCACTTAAATCAGGGTGAGATTAAGATACATAAACACAACTTTGTGCAGTTACCCCGAAAAGCAAGGAGTGACATTTTTAAAGGAATCCATAATCTTTGTTTTTTGAAGTATTCCTTCAGTGGGAATTGTGTTGGAGCAAAGAATGCAAAACCTAGAAGCTTCCAAGAGGGGGTCATGTGAAATTACTCTATTTCAAGATTTTTCCAAATCACTAACATTTTGACTCTGAATGTATTTTTTAAAATCTGCCAAAAAAACATCAAACGAGTCAATTTTTTTTTTTTTTGCAGTGTGTAACTGTCTCCTTTTTTCCCAGGTCTTAAAAAATGTTTTTGTAGAGAACTTATGTCATTTCTGCAGAAACTTCTGCAATCCACAATGACATTGCATATTTTTTTCCAAGTAAAAAGCAAGCCTCCCAATAAAGAACAAAGAACATCCTTTGTTTCAGACGAAGAATTTCAGGAGAAACCACAAAATGTTCAAGCAAAATATTAAACATTTGATTTTCCACCCATTTTGCCAACAGTCTAAGTTTTCCCATACTTCTAATATCAGTGTCAATGAGGAGGGGAGGGGGCAGGAGGAGGTCAGATGGATGACAGTCGCTCTGCAACTGGAATTTTTAATTAAAGCCTGTTAATTAAAGATGAAAATAGGATGTTTTGCAGAAAGCATTTTTCTTCTTTAACTTAGTTTTTCTTTTTAATGAGGAAACAAGACTGGCTTGATTTACCCATCGGGAAAAAACAGCATTGAGGGAAAGCTGGAAGTTTTTGCTCAGGTTATTACAGAAATCTTGGGCTCTGCTCCTGAGAACACCCAGCTCTGCAGCCACCCTAGTCACCAACAGCAGTGTCCAGTCCTTTGCTAAGGCCCAAACATTACTGGTGGCAGATGTTATTTAGGCTCTTTAAACGAATTTTAGAAAAGCAGGCTGAAAACCAAATGGAAACATTTCATTTTGAACCCAGTGGAGATTATCTGAAACTCACACATGCTTGCCTGACACACTTCACTGCCTCTTTCCACAGAATGGTTTGGGTTGGAAGGGACCTAAAGATCCTCTAGATCCAGCACGATTACCAAGTTCCAATTCCTAGTCAGGGGCATTTTTTTCCCCAGTGCAGAGAATCCCCCAAACTGTGGCAGCACATGGAATTTCAGCTGTGTGTTGGAGTGCCACAGTGCCCAGCACTGCACAGACACACAGCCAGTGCTATCTCCACACACCCTCAGGGACAAGCTACCCCAAACTACAGAAATGTAACCAAGAATTCAATACATGAGAATTAAATACATGAGCTGTCTGCTCTGGACATATGCTTCATCTTCATGGCAGACATCATAAAGTGATGATTTATTTTTTGAATCGTTACAGAAGGGGAGATTTCAGTAAATTTAAGTAAACCCCAGTGAGTTTCCTTCACTTCAGTCTATTTAAATGGAGGAATAGAAGTGATGCACTCAACTTAATCTGTTTGCCCAGACTGGAGAGACATTATTAAATGTTCTTGTTCTTTTACACATCCTAAATATTCAGACACTTGCAGCACCCCAGGGCATGGTGTGCTATGTCAACACCTTGAGAAGAATGCAAACATCTTAATAAAAGCGAGGAGAGGTTGCTTATCGTGCATTCTTGCTGTTAACATCTGCATTTCACAAAGGCTCAGGAATTATTACCCACACTTTCCACAGGACACATCCTCCTGGATATGCAGGCAGCCATGCCAGGAACCTAACAGCATGTCAGAAAGCAGACTGCATTCTTGGGTTTGCTCTGAAGGCAAATTAATGTTTCAGAGCATTCTGCAGCTCCCCTGAGCAGAGCCATTTTCTCCACTTTACCAGCTCAGAACTGAGGGGTATATCCCCCAAATCCATCTGCTCTGTATCACAGTATATCCTTTCCAAATGGCCATCCAGGTTTTATACATTAATCACACCCAAGATCCTACATTCAGGCTCAGCAGACTGGATGTTGCATTGATTGTATGACAGGTGAGATCAGAACAGAAAGTGACATGCTACCAACTTTGAGTGTTCTGGTTACAAAAACTGAATAAATAAAAAAGTTAACCAGGCAGAGCCACTGGGCAGGCTCAGCTCCTTCAGGTGTGGATGGAGGAGCAGCCTCTCAGTCCCCCCCACCCTGATTCACTTCAGGAAAGAAAGAGACAAACCCAAAAACCAGCAGCATTATCTTCAGTAGCCTAATTAGTGGCTTGAGATAATCCACTTGCTTTGGTCTAAAGCAAATTAGGAAGTGCTGGTGGGAACTGTGCAGGGGCAGTGGCCAGCAGAGCTCAGAGCAGGGGAGGGCTGGCAGTGGTCAGTGGAGTCAGGTACCTGCACAAGCTGCCCACCCCTGACCCTCGCTCAGGGGGTTTCAGGAGGTCCAGCTCCAATAACTCTGCCCAGCAGAGCTGCTACCACCTCCTCTGCCAGCTCCAGTTAGAGCCACCAATACCCTTAGCAAAGCAAAACTAGATTAAAAATAAAACAAAATTGGGCTTTGCTATCAAAACGAAAATCTGGCAGCCTGTTCTCATGCAAAATCCTTCACAAGTGATACATTTGTAGAGGACAGCTGGAATAAATCCATGACATTTAATGACATACTAAAAGTAAACCCTGAACAAACAACTTTAAATCATTTGTAATACTACTGTGAATAGATGAAACTTTGCAGTGCTCACATGTTACAATAATTAATCATTTCTAAACAGTGGAGTTTAATTACTAAAAAAAAATCATTTGCAGAAGTGGGTTTTTTCCCTCCCATTCCAGACATATATTTAAAGTAACACTCTCCTGTGAAAAGGTTTCACTTCAGGGTTTTAAATGTATTCTCTCATTCTGATCTGATTCATGACACCAGCAAGAGTTTTTCCAGCTTTCACCTTAATTTCTTTTATAAGTAACCTCACCTCTGAAGCCCAGAGCCTAGCACAGAAAAGCAACAGTCCTAGAAGCTTTTTCTGTGAAACACTTCCAATGTGATCGTCACAGAAACTCAGAGGACAAATTGCCTTGTAATTTAAACGGGAATTCAGATCCCACAGGCATCCCCTAAACCTCCATCCCCGCATGTCCAGTGTCATCCTGAATGGTTCTCAAACGGTCAGGTAGAAGAACAGGTCTGTCCTTCCCTGGGTAAAAGGGATGTTCAATGGGACCCTCACAGATGCCCTGAAGGATTTCAGCTGGCCCCACCCTGAGCACCAGGGACCTGTGGAATTTCCCAGGGAATTTCCCAGGAGGGGCAGCTGTGAGCTGGGGGACAGGTACCAACCTGAGGTGATCCAGGACAGCACAAACAGAGGCTGCCCAGCTGTCATGAGGTGAAGCCTGGGGACACACAGACGGTGTCTCCTGGCCCTGGCTGCAGCAGGAGCTGGCTGAGGACCAGCAGCTGGCTGGCAGTCCCCCACCACATGTCTGGCAGCAGGGACAGAGGGAACATTCACTGTGCTAGTGCAGACTCAGCTCATTCGAGTCAAAAACAAAAATGGTTTGAGCTAACCTGGCTGGATTTGCAGTGAGGTGGATTAAGAACACCAATAAGACCCTTTCTGCCAGCTCTGGTGGGGATGTAATCTTTGCTGGTTGTATTTTCTGTTTCCAAAATATCATGTATGCCTGCCCCAGCAATTGCTTTCTCTCTCTCCCTCCATCAGCAGTCTAGACAAAACTGCATTAAGATCCTTTCCTGACTTACGTGTACAGGTGTAAGGGGTTAGCAGTTACTAAAAGGTTTTTGTGCATACAGGAAAAAATGAGCTCCTTGTCTCCAAGGTATTCTCAGTGAGTGGAGTCAGGAGCAAAAACCAGAATTAAACTAAACTAAAAGAGGTTTCATGCCAAGGATCACAAAAAAAAAAAAAAAAAAAAATTCCTACCAAAATAGGCAGAAAGTCTGCGAGGTGTGGAGAGGCACTTCCTCAGCCTTCCTGCCCCAGAAAGGAGTGTGTGAGGTACCTGTTGGTGGCAGTTGCTGCCGTGGCAGCTGGCTGTCCCTCTGTCCCTGCAGCGGTGCCACCACGCTGGGGACACCGCGCTTCCCACGCTCCCTCCCGTCCCTGCAGCTCCTCATTCCTGGCACCGGGCTGGGCTGGGCACTCCCTGCCTTCATTCATAAAAACCAGGCGGTGCTGAGGAAAGCCAGGGGCCCCACTGCACCCAGCAGTAAATGTCAGTGCCATCCCTGCTCCACCGCCAGCCCCAGGCGGGGGCACACCTGCACGGTGGTGAGCCGAGTGCAGCACTGGCACTGCCCGAACTTCTGCCTGCCTCTGGATCCCAGCCACACAGGACAGGCAGCAGTGCTTGTCTGCCTCAATGCAAACCAGGGGACGGAATTAACACAGCTTCATTCTCACCAGTAACAGGCGAGGTTTGTAACACCCGAGAATGAAAACCTTACTGCAAGGGTCTGCTCTCGCTCTGGTCGCGTTCAGCAGCAGGAGGAGTGGCCAGGCCACACGTGAGCTGCGTTTCTTCATTCCTAGGTTTGTTCTGACAGTCTGATTTCCACCAAAAAGACCACAATAACATCAGCAGTTTTGGTTTGGTTTGGTTTTCACTTTTTGGGAAGCCTCTTTCCAAGTCTCTTTTGTGCAACTCCCCATCTATATGAACATAGAGTTGGAAAGGACTTCTTGGGATATTGAATACAGGCCCCTGTTATTAAAGGCAACATGTCACTTCCAGCAGAAAGAAAGGTTAATGTTATGCCAACGAGCTGGAAGGAAATCCAAATTTCAACTGCAGGAGAATGGGGGGAAAAGCTAAACAAAAGTGAATGCATGAGCCCATATCATGAGATCAGAGCCTTATTCTAAACATATGGGCTGGTGGCACATCCAAGGGGAGGTAAGAGGCACAATAATTAAGAGTCAAGGTTCTTTCTCTCCCTGGGGTTCTGCATACAACTAAGAAAAACACCTCAGCACACTCAGCCCTGGGACAGAGGAGGAAGGGGAGCTCCCAGGGCACTGTGAGGCCACCTGAGACCACAGTGACCCCAAAGGCTCATGGAGGAGGCAGCCAGGCCCCAGCCAGGAGCACTCTGGTTTCTTCAGCTGAACAGCCAGAAGGCAGCTGTAGGGAAGCATCTGCCCACTGCAAGTCTTTCAGCAGCCACCCAAATCTCTGGAGAACATAAGAGACATTTCTGGTTTTGCCAGAAGCAGTTTAAATCCCACCTTGTACCCACAAACTATGGGAAGAAACTCCCAGGTATGGAAACATTTCTGAAAACAGCCTGAAAGAGAAGACCAACCCTGTAAACATTTGTCATCTCCCTGGATTAAGGAAAGAACGTTGGCAGCAGGAGGCTTGGCTGGGTTTACATGGGATGCCACATCTGAGGGCACAGGGATGATGGGGAGGGACAGCCAAGGTCCCTTCCATCCCCAAGAGTCTCCATGCAGCCTGTGAGACCTGAGTCACCAGACAGGACAGCAAGGAGAGCAACAGGAGCCCTGAGGGGGTCCAGTACACACAAAAAAGGCACAAAATCACAGAGTGAAAGCAGCATGGAGCAGGGCTGGAAGTCCTCTTTTCCTGCAGATCTAGAGGAAGGGATGTCCTTCAGTAGTGCTGGAGGGGCTCTGGCAGCACGGAAACACCAGCAGTGTCCCCTCCTGGGACTGAGGAACTGTCCAGCAAAACAGTGTCCAGGTAGTGCAACACCAGGGCTCCATCCCAACCAGAGACAGATGGGCAGATGGAGAAGATGCCATTTCCTCACTGTGCTGCTGCTCCACTGCAGCCTGAGCCCCAAAACCCAGCCTGGGGTGCCCCGGTGGGCTCCATCTCCCACATGTGCAGGAGTGAGGCCACACTCTGGAGTGTTCTGGTGAGGCCTCCTGTGGGCTCTCAAGGCTCTTCCAGCAGGCCAGCTGATCCTCCAGCTGACCCTCAGCCACACTCACCCTCAGCCCCCAGAGAGGGGGGTTTTTGTTGCTCTCCCACGAGCTCGTGCCTGAGCAGGACAGAAAGAGCTCTGTCTGCAATGTCATCTGTAATGCCACCAAGAACTGTGGGGGACTCCCTGCCCATCATCACCTCTCAAAGGCCACCTACACCCAGTGCACAAAACCATTTCTTCCAGCTTCAAGTAGGTCAGATGAATTTAGAAGTGTTAAAATGTCACCTGATCATCTAATGGAGCTGGAAAGGTGTTAAAGTGGATGGATGGACAGATGGGTGGAAAGAAAAGAGAGACCTCTTCACTCACAAAAAGCGATTTAAGCTGAAAGGAAACAATTTTTCCCATTGTTTATATACACTGCAAGGCTACTGTGTACTGGCTACTGATTCCAGCATCACTAGCAGAGTAGCCTGATGCAGTGTGCTCAGACCAGCAGTCCCACAGAACTGGGATCCCCGAGGAGCTGCCAGGGCTGAAGAGCTCCGTGGCTTTGCCATCGGTTTCTTGTCTTTAGTGGAGAAGTTAAAAGCTCCAGCAGCCACAATGAACTCAATAAATCCTGCTCAGGGCCTTGCCTTCGTGACAGAATACGTTGATGCAATTAAAATAACATGGCTCTTGACGAGTAAGGCTGCACTGGGAAACCTGTGCCAACAAAGCAATGCCAATTAAGAGTGTGATTTTTGGATGATATTTTTAGGCCAACATCAGCCCTATGAATGCTGGTATAACTGTCTTCAAAGTGCTTTCGAAGGTCCAGCTGACTCCACTCGGGAAAAGAACCAGTTAAAAGACTGGGGTTTGGCTCCTATAGGCTCCATTCTGTCATTAGGGGAAAATCTTTCATAATAAAACTAATTTCATCCATTCCACTAATAAGGGTGGTTTGTGTCCAAAATCTTCTCAGATAACTTTACACCCATGAACTGTATACCACGAGCTGGAGTTTTTGCTGTTAAATGACATAAGTTACAAGTGAAGGCACATTTATGGGATGCGCCCACTGCTTCTGTCTGCAACTGAAAGGACCGGGATGCCTAAAGCAAAGGTGTGCCACGAGGAGGAGCAGAAAAGGAGAGAACTCAGGTGCTGATGGTCTGTGAGAAAACCGCACACACCCTCCAAACCCCGCCCCTACGGGCGCAAAGAAAACAAACTCGATGCTAATATAACTTGGCAATAACAGCAACTCTCCCGTCCAAAGAAAACCAAAGGTTGGGAGAGAAAATTCGATACCAGTGGGGCACACTCAAGCTCCAAGGCCCTTCGTGCAGGTGTTACAGAGCGTGTGGCCAAACCATCCTCCTCTGACCTCATCCCCGGGGCGGCCCCGCTCGGGAGGGACCGACAGGCTCCGGCACGAAGCTCTGAGCGATAAGAGAAGAGATAAGGAGAGGAGAGGCATGGGGGCAGAGACCCGGCTGGCTTTCGCCCAGCCCTCATCACAACGAGTGATTCTGGGGCCGGCAGCTCCATTTCTCCACGGATCCTCCAAGCCTGGTCCCGAAACTTCCCCCGCGCATCCCTGCCCTGTCCTCCCGAACCTCCCCGGCACAGCCCCCGCTCCATTCAAACGCCGCTCGCTCCAGAAATCCAAGCATACCAGCAAAAGCAGGCAGAGAGCGCTTTTCTCAGCTGTGCCATGCACTTTCTCCTCTTCCTTCCGAACTTCCCATTGGTTTTCGCTGGGCTCCCAAGCCTGCACGACTCGGTGAGCGCCGCGTTCGTGGAACAACCCCCGCCAGCTCTCCCCCCAAACGCCAAATGACATTTGCTTCGCAAACACTCCCCCCGCCCCGCGGGCTGCTCTCGCCTCCACCCAGGGACTTGTTTTCAATAAACCAACAGCACGGAAAACATCCACAGCAACTTTTTTCTTTCTTTCTTTCTTTTTTTTTTT
>VZTR01031855.1:35072-67941 GCA_013400775.1 Chaetops frenatus
AAAAAAAAAAGAGAGAGAGAGAGAGAAAGAAGAGGAAGAGCGCAAGGAAATATCCGCGTATTTGGTGTTGGATCGAGGGGCTGCAGCGGGCTCCGGGAGCGGCCCGGGAGCCGCTCTGCCGCACTTACCGGGCCGGGGCCGCGCTGCTCCGCTCCGCTCCCTCCGCTCGGCGGGGAAGGGGCCGCGGGACCCCGGGAGCCGCAGGGAGGGAGGGAGGGGCCGGAAAGCTGCGGCGGGGCCGAGCGGCGGCGGGGGTTTGTCCAACCTGACACCGGCCGGGAGGGACGGGAGCCCCGGCGGGGCACGGCCGGACACGCCGGGACAATGGGATGGGCACTTCGGGGAGGCTCTCGGGGACCGGAGCAGCCCGGGAAGGCTCTGGGGGATCGGCCCGCAGACGGGCTCCTGGGGACCGCAGCTACAAAGGAAAAAGAAAGCCGGGGGTGGGAGGTGAGAGCCGCGCCTGGCCCGGGGCCGAGGGGCCTCACCTGGCTCTGCCCGGGTTAACCCCGCTCTGTCGACCAAAGGTGGCTTCGAGATTGTGCTATAGAAAAGGCTTTTCGGTTCTTTTTGTCCCACAGTTGCTCACGGAGATTTAAGTAGCCCCAAACTCACCTCACGGTAAGCCCTCAGGGAAGCATTTGGAGATCGGACCCCGAGCCGTTCATCCAGAGGGTCCCGTTGTCGTGTGACAACAGCGACTGTTTACAGAAACCCATCCTGGGATAAATTAGAGACGAGTCCCTGGGACGAACGGAGTCCCTGCAACAAACACTATGTCATCGGGAAAGCATCCCTCCTCAGAGGGTCTGGGGAATAAGCCCGGTGCTGCTCCCTGCCAGGCAGGGGGCTGTGCCTGTCAGCTCAGGGGCTCAGCCTGAGGGGGCCTCTTGTCCTGGACCGGCAGCTCTGGCACCTCTCTTTGGGCACCAGGCTCGGCTTCCCCCTGCATTTCTGTCCCCTCAGGACAAGCTGTTTCCAGCCTGGCTGTCAGGCCAGCCCTGAGGCCCTGTCCCTGGGGCAGGCAGCTCTGAGACACCCAGCTGGGATCCTCCATCATCTCAGGCATTTGGTTATGGGAAGGTGACAGCCTGCTTGGTGCCCACCGGAGCTGTTGGCAGGACAGCTCTGCCCAAGTCTGCAGGGAAGGACTGCAGGAGCATGGCAGTGTCCCCAGCAAGGCCACCCGTGCAGCCCAGCAGCACCAGCCTGCCCTGGCCCAGGCCATGTGCACAGCTGCAAACAGCTGCTGGAGGCACCAGAGCATCCCTGGCCTGCCTGCCAGCTTTGCCTTTCCCAACAGCCAAGGGATGCAGCAGAACCCACTGCTACAATCAGAGGTGGCAGCTCCCTGCAGTGCTTGGTCACCTTCCTCCTCCTCTCTTCTCATAGCAAAGTCAGCCTGGCCCAATCTAGGAGGGTAAAAATTCTGCAGAAACTTTGGAGCTGGCCCTGGCTCCCAACTCCCAGTCACAGGCAAGACTGAAGTCTGCACAGACAAAATGTGCATACAATTAGGGAAAAGTAGCAGGGTAAGAGTTTCCATCTCTGAAATGTGGTATCCTGTCTCCAGCACAGCCAATGCTTGGGAAAGTGGGACTGTCTTGCTGTGTGATGCTGCAGTGGATGTGGGAAGCTGATTGCTGCTGGACACCCTGAGGGATGCACCAACTACACAAAATCGTTGTGTAATTTAGCCAGAGAGAAAAATGCTCTTTACTTTGTAAGCAAACGACCAACCCTCCCAAAATGTTCCTACACAGTCATGAATTTCATCTGGAGGGGAAATGAAAGCATAGGAAGAGCAGAGGGCTTTGATTTCTCTCTGCCCCTGAGGAGACACAGTGTGAGCACTGCTGCTCTGAAAGCAGGGTTACAGTCCCCTGAAAGTGTCTGCTGACAGCCCGTGAGTGCCCCTTGCTGGTCCCCACTGTGGCAGGAGCAGAGGGCAGCAGCAGAGCCGGGCTGATGCTTTATCTGGGGTTTGCACTGAGATTGTGACTGAGCTGAGAGTGAGCCCATCTCCACCAGCCCAACACCCTGAGTTGTGTTTGAGGAAGACTAGGAGAGACCAAAGAAGTCAGGACTGTGATGAAAATAAACCAGGGATTACAGGAGATTCCCAAAATCACTCCAGCAGCTTCTTCTGTTAAAGCCATGATGCCCTAAGCAAGGTAAAGTTTGTAGGTAGGGTTAAATTCTCTCATCAGACCAATCGATGCACGTGGGAGATACTTCAGCAGCTTTCAGGCACCCAAATACTTCCTCAGATCGAAGAGGGGTGCAAGCTGCACCTCACACCTGGATAAACCCAGGAAGTCCTAAACCTAACCCAAAAGTTGGAGTCCTGTGCTGGTGGCCTTGTCCTTAGGCAGTGCTTTCACTCAATTTATCCAAGTAAAAAAATTACTCTGTTTCTGGTTCATATTTTTAACAACGTAACATCACTTAAAATATTTTGCTTTGACTTCAAGTGACACTGAAGAACTAATACATCCAGGATTTAATGAAGTGAGGCTAAGTGGCAATCTCCATCATTTCTGAATGAAAGAAAACTGACAACATTGTCTGGGGACTGAAAGGATGAGGCAGGTCGTGTGAATCCACACAAAGACAGGGCAGCCATCCTCGTGGGTGGGATAAGCACATACCCACCCAGGGACTAGCTTGGGAAAGCAAAACTAACTCTTTGGAAGTCTGACTTCTGGAGAAAACTTTGGACTTGAATTCAGCCCTTTCTTTGCATCTCCAACAATCCTAAAGCTCTGAGCTCTGCACCAAAGGGGAGAGGGTAGCACTGCCCCCTTCCAAGGGGCAGGCAGGGAACCAGAGCCCAGAGAAACCTCTGTACATGGGGTGCTTAGTCCTTGACCCACCTAGAAACAACTTATTTTCCAAATAAAAGCCCCAAAGAAGAGGAACCAAACCAGAAGAGAGAAGATGTGCCATTTTAAAATTCCAGAACTAAGATACAAAAAAAAAAAAAAAACAAAAAANTACACTCCCCCCCAAAAAATACAAACTCTCTAGTGATTCCTAAGCAACAGTTTCCTAATTACAGACCAGTGGGAATGACAGCACCAGTGTCCTCTGCCCCTTTTTTTCTGCCCCTGTAAATTGTAGGAGCTGTTCTGCCACATCTCTTCCGTGACTCTCCCTTGCACATGGCTCTGCAATTCCCACTCCAAAGTGGTGCTGCTCTGGTTAAACAGCCACGGAGCACAGCAGACTCAGACTGAAATATTTGTTTGCCTGTCCTCATCCAACCAACCACAGTTTTTCAGAATTTGGGAAGATGTCACAAAGCAACAGAAAACAATGCCCCCTTGGCCAAAGTCAGAGCACTCCACAGCGTGCCTTTCATTGCAGTGTATGGTTGAGAAACATAAAAAATGCACAGCTCACCCAGGAAAAGCCTTCAGCAGATGTTGCTGCTTTAAAATACCAGAGAGCCACTATTTCATACATTTCATACAAGGGGAAATAGACTAGCTCAATCCAAACAAAAATCAATTACAGTCAATGTCTACTCTGAGCCCGGGGAGAAAAGCACGGACCATTCTGGGGATTTCTGATCACCAGGACTTGTAAAGGTTTGCTGGGACCTGCACAGCTGAACTCATAACAGGGAAAGGTTGAAGCAGCAGCTCACAGGAGAAGATTCCTGCAGTGTGAGAATTGCCCACTCCGAAGTTTAGGAGGGAATCAGCATCTCCCTTTCTTTATCATCAGCCAATTTTTCTGCAGGTGTTTGGTCACATTCACTCTCTGCTACATCCATTCAGTGCCCTGGGAGTAAATCAGGTCGTGCATGTGAAACAGAGTAAAGCCTAATTCTTCAAGCCAGGAACAAGTGTGCCTGACAGTGACCTGCCATTAATTTAATCTACTGGCAAGGCAAGAGCACTTATGAGCAGCATTTGATAGAGTATTCTTTCAGATTCTGACATTTTACTGCCAGTGTCTGAGAAATGTACCCAAATCTAACATCAAAAGGCTCTTCGAGGGGAATAGCAGGAAAATTATCTTGGAACCTGATTTGAAACTGCTGCTGGTTCTCAAACTTTTTCACCACTAGCAATTGATGGAAATCAGCACTCTGATGCCAGCAAATGTCACCTCAGTCAGGAGCCTTCAGATGGCAAAGGCTGCAAGGACAGCCAAGGTGAGCCCTCCTGGTACCCCATGGCTGCAGAAAAAGCCTCTCTGCCAGCGCTGGTGACCTTCACTTCTGTCACTTGTAAAGCTCCCAAGAAACCCAAACCAAGCACGTCAGACCCACTTGAGCTTGGAGGGATTGCCAAGTACGTAGTAGAGGCTCCATTCTGACATCCACACAGTCAGTGGGCAGAGTGATGTTTTTCCCCAGCCACCCCTGCTGACATCTCCCATTCCCTCCTGGCCAGCCCAGTTGCTCTCACTGCATCCTCTCTGTACATTTTGAGAGTGGGGAAGTTGAAGATGTAACTGAAACAAGGAATTTCTTCTGATTGTTTTCTCTTTTGAAAGTGTTCAGTGTTGACCTTGAAAGTTTTCAAGGAACAGAAGCAGCTCTGGCTCTTTCAGTGGTGGATGAGCTGGCTAATGCAGACTGTCAAAATCCACTTTAGATTCGCTACAGCACATTACATGCAGGTTGTAAACAAAACAAATATCCAAGATAAGAGTGATGGCCAACGGGCTGCATCCCCTGGAGCCACCCTCCAAGTCATGACTGCCATTGTGACTCTGAAACATGCTCCTGATTTGGAAAGGATAAAAGCATTGAAAAGCCATTTCAGCAGAACCTTACAAACATTTCAGGTTGCCAACCAGGCAAGATAATAGATGAGATAAGATAAGGTTCCAGCCAGGACCCAGAGCCCACGGGCTCTTTCTGTGTGGGCTGTTTTTATGTGGTTTTTTTTTTGCACCCACACCCAGCTCTGCTCCATCAGCAGGATCCCCTGTGGGTGCAGAGATCTGTCAGCTGGGTACAGCAGGGGCAGGACACAGGAGAGACTCCGGTGGGAAAGCCAGAAGGGATGCAGAGAGGAAGAACACAGCAAGCAGGAGGAAGTCTAGGAGTTGGTATTGGTATTGTTTTGGGCCTGGATATTCCCACCTGGATTCCAGCTGCAAGTTCACCTCCCCTGTAACACACTCCTTTACCCACCCCAAATGAGTGGGTTGTTGTTTTCATCCCTGAGGTGAGGTCTGATTTCCATCTGCTGTTTCTGCATTTCACTGCATGGGGAAGTCCCATCTCCCAAGCTCTGCTTTGCTGGCTGGAGTTACCTGCTGCCTTTGCCCACTCACTGAACTACCTGAGAATTGCCAGAAACATCTCAGCCCTTCAAAAAGCCACGGGAACCATAAACAGGACTACCTGTGTCTCATCTCCAGTGCTCACAAACACAGAGGGAAACACTGCTTAGGCCTGCCACAGTTCCTGCTGTCCAGCAGGATCCCAAATCCCGGCAGCATTTCACACTTCTTTAACCTGTGGCTTTGCCTCTGTGTGAGCCCAGCCAGGTGACACACAGGACAAGGGAGGGACTGTCACTGCTGAGGAGAGGTTTCCAACTCAGCCCACACAGGCAGAGACCTGCTGCCAGTGAGTGTGGGTCCTTGGCAAGCTGGAAGGTACAGCAAGGTCCCCTTGGACAAAGGAGTGCATAAACCCTTATAATGACTCGTCACAGATCATTGTTTTCCTCTGCTGGATGGCTTCAATAAAAACATTTGCACTGAGGCCAAGAATGCGGGGTCTGAGGCCAAGCAACATCCTGCAACGGTAATAAATACCTACTACACAAATAAACTACCAGAATGGCTGTTTCCCCAGATGTCACAGAGTTACCCTGTGCACAAGCTGCTCTTGGATGCTGCCCATTGTCCCAGCCTCAGGCTTGCAGCATCTCTTCCACAGAAAACCAGGCTTCTGTTAAAATAAATTAGTTGGGAATAGAAACTAAAGTGCTGTTATTGAACATGCAGTTATTGTCATTGCTGTTGCCTCACTTCTTTGAAAATGCAGAGGACCCAAAGCAAAAAGTAAAACCGTGTTTTGACTGCTGTGGGAAAAGGGGTGACAGTCACCAAGTGCTGGCAGAGCAGCTCCCTCCTCCAGGCAGAAGGAAGGCCTCACATCAGAGGCTTTGCAAATTGGATAAGGTGTGGGGCTAATAAAAACTCCAACCAGCCTGGAAACCCGATGATTAAATCTTGGAAAGCTGAAGGCCATGTGAGCTGGTTAGCTCTGACTTGTGCCGAGATGGATCTCTAACAACATGTGAAAGTTATCATCTCATGAGGCAAACATCCCCGTTGTTGGGCAGTGCAGACACACACAGCCAGCCAAGCTCCTCACAAAACCTGCTCACGAGCCCCACAGGGACTATTTGGACATCTCATCCTGCACAAATATACCCAGTTCACACAAAACCATCTCAGTTCAAAGCTAAAAAGTACTCCTGATGTTACCTGCTCTGGAAAACCCAACTGTGATGTTTCATTTTCTGTTTTTCCACCACGGCTGAAACTGCAGCACTGGGGCTGGGTCCGTGCAAGAGGCATCCACAGACAGCACATCCTTCCCTGCTGAAATGATGGATGCTGCTGTGCAGGAATGGAACAGAGCTGGAACACTGTGCAGCCCTGCTTAGTTCATGCTCAAAGGCCAGCCCACGACTGCCTTGGAGATGGCTGCTGTTACTACTGAAGGGAATAGCTGACCCTGTAAATCAGACAGCAGCAACGCCCCTGTCACAGCTGTCTCCAGTCTCCCTCCTGAAATTTGGCTGGGTGTTCACCCCGAGGTTCAGCACACACATGTAAACTGTTTAGGGATATTCCTGTATCCCTGTTTCTCGTTAAAAGTGCCAGAGAGAATGAAAAATGTGGCCCATTACTGTTTATAACTGTCAGAAAGAAAAAATAAATAAATACAACCCCCCCGTAGTGAGGGTAATAGCCCAGTCCATTTCCCCAGCACATGACAGTTTTTGGGGAGGTGCTGCTCTGAAGAGGTTTTCAGGCAGCAGTGGGAGATCCCTGCTGCCCACAGGTCCCACTCCAGTGGTCTCCAGTGTAAGTCCTGAACATCTCTGGGAAAAAGAAAGGGCCATAGAGGAAATTGTGTTTGTTTATTGTTGTCCTTAAAGTGAGATCTGGAAACTGGGATTGCCAAAGCACAGGGGTAGCTGCTCATCAGGACAGACCTCTCCAGCCATGCTGCTTTCTTGTTTCTTCTTTGGAAACACCTTCAGAGCAGCTGGGCAGTTTCCATTTCTTATGGTTTCCATGCACAAAAAGGAACCTTTTTCCCTGTTCCTGAGGCTGAGGGAGCAGAAAAAGGTTAAAATGCCACAGGGCTGTGAGGAAAGGAGTGTCAGAAACAGCCCACTGACACCCAGGAGGGAGGAGGGGGAGGAAGGTGTTTTATGTTTTTCTTTCTGACCACCTCTTTTAATCAGCAATAAATTTTTATCAATAAATGGATAGCAATAAATAAAACTGATTTCCCCCCAAGCTGCAATGCTAATGCTTCTGTGGCAAATCAGCACCACTCGCAGAGAAATGGGAAAAGATAATGAGCATTTCCCTCTTCAGTGTCATCTACATAGAATAGCACAAAACATAGTTAGGAATTACTGCCACAGGCAGAAAGCCTGGTGACATCTGTGATGAGAGTGGCCACAGCTCCTCAGGGTCCCAGGCAAAGCCATCCCAGGGCCAGCACCTCCATCCCACCCCAGGGAATGCCCTCAGTGTGTGGGGAAATCCCTTCTCTACCTTACAAGGGATCTCTGCATCCCAACCAGTGCTTGGGAGCAGCTCAGGGATCCTCTGGAGCCACGGACAGTCACATTCCCACCCCTGCACCCAGGAACTGGTCTGCAGTAAAAAGTGCTCCAGCAGAACTTCAGCAGTCTCCACATGAGGCTCACCAGCCTTTTTGACCTTGCTGTTATTTAAGATTTTTTTTTTTAAGATTGTTTAGGATTTAAGCTTGCTATGTTTGACCTTGCTGTTATTTAAGATTTTTTTTTTTTTTTTTTAATTTTAATGAGACTTATCTGTGGGCAAAAAAAGCTCTTTGCAGATAGAGTGTGTGGGTTTGAGGAGTGGGAGAGAGCTGTGAATAGATTCAAGTCCTTCAGCAATTACCAACAGTCTGCTCAATATGTAAATTCATCCTTTTAGCACTGAGATCTTTAGAACGTGTAGAGCCCTGAGCTTATACTGGCTTTTTAAATTTTGTGTAGACCTTTATCTTCAAGTAATAAACCAACACTTTGCCTCATGCAAGGCACTGAAGAGGGAGCAAAAATACCCTTTATCACCTACGTTCTTGTTATGTGGGATCAACACAGCGTTTAATAAAAAGCATCTTGATGTAATAATAGTTTAAAGTTTATTTTCCACTTGTTTGCCTAGAGTAATGTAAATTTGCAGTTCTCCTTTACACTTCACAGACGACGAGAGCAAAAGATTTTAGGATCTCCCCAAAGGAGAGATTTAATTGTAAAACAAAGCAGTCAGTATGACATTTAGCTGAGGCTGTAGAGGCTACAGTAATTTAAAAGGACTAAAACACACGGTGCACTTCACGAGGCTGGTTAATATGAGCTCCCAAACGGAACCTTTTTGGTGCGTGAGAAGGAACAGCAAAATGCAGCTCTTCCCCTCTATCCTGAACCACCAAAAAAGCCTTTGCTGCAGTACTGGTGAAGCAGGAATGACACTCCCGTCTTCATGCCCTTCATCTGGAGGAGAGGGATTTCCTTCCACCTGCTAAGCAAGGTGCGAGCGACTGCTGTGATCTGTGAATGCACTCACAATGTGATAGATAGGAGGGAAGGAAATTGCAATCAGTGGTTTGTAATGGCCTGGCAGGCGATGCCAGCACGGGGCAGTGCCACCCTTGGGCCAGGGAAGTGTCTGATCAGCACCACTCGGGTCTCACTTGGAGCAACCCCGAGGGCTGGGTCGTATTTCAGGGATCAGAGGAGCCCTGTGCACCACAAGGAACCCTCTGCACAGGCCCTCGGCAGGCACCGAGCTGGAGATGTTGCAATGTGGTCAAACCCCAGCACAGCAGAGATGGAAACAAAACAAACACAAACCACAACAACAACTTGTGTCATCAGATCACGCAGAGAAGCTGGGAGCCAAGTCCCTAGCTGGTGCAAACTAGCACAGCTCTTTCCACACTCAGTTTCTCCATTCTGGGTCCAGTTATTATTATTTCATAGCTTTAAAGCTCTACCTGCCCACTTCAACATGCAGAAAGTCTGTAAACTCTGGGCTACCAGCCTGAAACTGTGTTTTGTGACAATCTCTGCTCGGCTGGAACCCACAAATGTCTTTTCCAAACATTTCCATCTCTTGCTGCTGTGGGTGCACAGTCTGGCCAGGTGCAGAGTCTGGTTCTGACAGTGTGTCCGTAGCTCTGTCCAGCTCAGCCCTCCAGCTGAGAGGGCACTCACAGCTGCACTCAATCTGATGAGAATTCACAGCTTTTTGGCTTGCAGGAAGATAATCCAAAAGGAAGCCAAGGAAAAGGGTGTCTCTTACCTTTCTGTTCCCTGAAAGGGTGGTCAAAAAAAAAAAAAATAATACCAGCAAAAGGCAAAAATACATATATATGAGAAGAAAAGCAGGTAAGAAAACATATCTGACTGCCCTTGACCCAAACATTATTTGTTTTTGAAAGTACCTTCAGCTTGCTCCCATAACCCAAGCATGTGACATACTGTAGGACCACAGAATGTTTGGGGTTGGCAGAGACATTAAGGCCTGTCTGTTGGTCCCAAATTCCCAATTCAGTCACTTTGCCCTTGGTCACAAGCAGCAGCAGCTGTGAGCCTTTGCTACCACAGCCATGCCTGGTGTCATGAGAGCCTCTCACAGGCTGCTCCAACACACACAACCTCACCTGGGAGCTCCAAACCTCCAAAGTGGCACTCCCAAAGGCAAGGGGAGGGGTTTTGGCACGTTTTCCTAGGAGGGAAGCCTGGAGCTCATAGCCCTCTGCCAGCAGTATGTATAAGACAAAATTTGCCCAATTCAATTATGTCACTGGTGGAGAAAGGTGGGCTGAACTTTCAGACCTGCAAAGCAATAAATGGCAGTTCCAGCAGCAATAGAGAGCAAGTGCATTGCAACAAGTAGCCCAAACCTTTCACACAGAAAGGAAAATTCTTCCTGAGTTAGACCTTTACTGAAAAAATAACAGCAAGCTCATTAATGCTGGTGGTTTGTTTTTCTTCTATTTTTTTTTCTCTTCTTCTGTACAAGTAACATGGAAACAGAAGAAAGAGGATAATTTCTCTGGTACTGAAGTGCTTTCTGACTGCAGCTATTTCTGGATTCCCCAAACCTAACATTTGCAGTTTGATCTCAGGAGAAAAATGTGTGGCTTGCATTTTTGGGAAGAAAAACCCCCTCTGATTAATTTGTGCAGATTTGCATATAAATGACGTTCAGGCTCAGCATCCATCACGATGGCAAGTCTGGTTTGTGACTCCCAACTGTTTCTGGTCTCCAGGAATCACAGCAGCCTCTAGGTATTCTCTCAAGTTGGGTTTGCTTCATTTGCATCTGAGCTCAAAGGCAAAATATGTTCTCTTCTACCAGACGCCTTATTTAGATGTGATTTACATATGGGGGAAAAAAGCGTGAGAAATATCAATATTTGCATTTTAAACATGATTTCAGGATGTCTGTCATGGTTCATTCATCTGCTTTATGGCTCTTCCATGCATTTAGTTCACTTACATTTGACTGCACAAGCATATGGGTCTCATTAGCTTAATGACACACTTATTTATCCTTCATCCTTGCTGGCACTTCTTCACTGCAGCACAGGGGGTGTTAGGTGAGCTGTGTTGATATCCAGAATTATCCACATCACAGCCAACCTGATTGGCAGCTCATTTTTCCCAAGGAGATTTCAGTGATGATCATCTGTGTTTTTCTCTTTTCAGGTCAGATGTGCCAAGCAGAGCCTTTGGAGAGGGAAGGCCATCGAGGACAGCTGGAAGTGTTTCCTGAAGGTGGCTTAGGACTTGTGGGCTGCTCATTTTCCCAGGGGACACTGGGGTGTCACAGATGCTTCCCTGGAGCCCAGGGCAACCCCCAGGGCAGTTACTCTGTAGGTCCTGTGGCCACCTCTAGCTTTGGTTTAAGCTCCATGAAGTCTCTTTACCCTTGAAATCTCTGCAGGTTCCCCAATCCCCTCGGTGAGTTCCACAGGATCCTGCTTCTGATAGTGACAAAATAGCAGATATTTTACCTCTTCCCTGAAGGAAAAGAGCTACATAAAAAGAGAGATACAGAAAATCATTAAATGACTTAGCCAGCTCCTGGGACACATTAAAAAACTGTGTGCTTAGAGATGTTCAACAGCCTTGGAGCCTGCAGAGAGAAGGAGGGAAAGGAAGGAGTGCTGCTTGAAAATCCACTGAGGAAAGGAAGCAGCTGTCTGTGCTAAGTTCTGCCACAGCCATTTAACACTCCAGCCTGAGCCCACAAGCCCAGGAAATACGTGGGTAACTCACCACTGACCAAGTCAGAGCATCATAAAGTGTCCTGAGCTGGAAGGGACACACAGAGAATGTCAAGTCCAGCTCCTGGCCCTGCACAGGACCCCCAAGATTCCCACCATGAGCCTGAGAGCATCATCCAAGCTCTCCTTGAACTCTGGCAGGCTCAGTGCTGTGCTGAGCCCTGCAGGTGCCAGCCCCAGACCTGTGTGACATTTGCAGGAACACCTCGAGCATGTCTCATTTATCACTCTACTCCAACTGATAACAATAAAGCAGCTTTGCCCTTCTCCAAATAAATTGTTTGCTTTACTGCTTCCATGGTTATTTGTATTTCTCCTCTCACCACTTCTGCAGCCTGGGTGATGATGGATCTGGAGGCAGGACCCTTCCAGCACCTCCCTGTACTGCTGGTCCTCTGCTGCTGACACCTGCCTGTGGCTCCTTCTTCTCCTTCTTCTCCTCCTCTGCTTCTTCTGCTTCTTCTTCTTTGTCTTCTTCTGCTTCTTCCTCTTCTGCTTCTTCTGCTTTTTCTTCTCCTCCTGCTTCTTCTTCTTCTTCCTCTTCACAGCAAATCCCTGTGCTGGTAACATTTTGGAAGCATTAACACCCACCTGACATGCCAGAGATGAGAAAATTCTTGAAAACTGCAGCAACTGAATTTCCTGGCTCATCAAGTGGTGCTGAACAGCCTTGCCCCCCACCTGCAGATTTCACACTGAAGTCTCTCACTTTGCCTCTCTGCAGTTCC
Organism: Chaetops frenatus; assembly: GCA_013400775.1. Taxonomy (NCBI): domain Eukaryota; kingdom Metazoa; phylum Chordata; class Aves; order Passeriformes; family Picathartidae; genus Chaetops; species Chaetops frenatus. The sequence goes on from VZTR01031855.1 coordinate 47,355, forward strand.
ATTGCTGCTGACAAGCTTTACATGTGCAGCAGGTTGTAGTGATGGAGAGCTGGTTCAAAAGCTCCACAAACCCCCTGCCACTGGGGCTTTCCAGCTTTTCACCTGCCCTCATTGTGCCTCCCAAATTCCATCTGCTAAGCCACCAAAATTATCTTCTGATTTAAAGTCTGCTCTGTACAAGATACACAAGAGCATTGTTTCCATAAAGAACAACTTTGCAGCATGAAGAGAAATAACACATGAGAAGGATTAAATAGAAAATGGGTTTTTTCAAGAAGTTGGTGCCATGACAAAGAGCCATCAGTTCCCAAAAGCAGAGATAGTTTCCTTTCAGATTTCTGCACACAGCCAGGAGGGATATCTCTAATAAGTAATTCCACAAAAATATATTTTTTAAAAAAGAAAGAAGAAAGAAAGCACCCTCCAAACTGAAGTCTTCTTTATGCAAGGGCAAATAAAGATGGTAAGTTTTTACAGGAAAATTCACTGTGCTGCAGAAGGAATGTCCCTGGGGCCCAGGGATTACATGGCTTATCCAACCTGTCCTCCTCCTTGTTCCCTCCTGCTTCTGCATCTCCCACAGGAGAGGCTCCACCAGCTCAGGGTGAGTTCACAGGAGTTTGCAGTCCCATGGGGACTGGGAATGCTCAGAGACCCATTTCCATTCAGCTCAGGGAGACAAAGCAGAATTCTGAGCTTTTCCTCACGGGGATGGCTGGGTTTGCACAGATCACTGCTTCCATCCCAGGTGGAGCCCAAAGGCAGGAGCTCTCCACTTTTCCCACGGGCCCCCTGGGAAGACAGAGGTGCTGCAGACCTCCAGTCTCCTGGGCAGTGCAAGTCATCTTTAGCTGATTTCTCCTCATTGCATACATGGCCCTTGCTATTTTTGTGGCTTTCCATGTCCATCCAGGGCTATAATTAAATAGGTATCTACCTACAAAGCATCTAAAAACTGGAGAAAGCCATGAAGTATTACACATTTCTGGCAATGGGAACGCATGCTGAGCTCAGAGCAGCCTCTCCCTGGGGTCCCTTCTCCTGTCATTTACCAATTCCACACTCCATCTTAATAGACGACCTTAAAATGCAGGGGAGAGCTTCACCCAACCAGAAAAATAACTTAATAAAACAGTTGGTTGCTGACACGCTCCCAAGTTCCCTCAGTTCTGAAGTGCTGTGCACAGCTATCAGTTTCACAGGGGCTGGGGCACGAGCAGTAAAACTGTGGGGTAGCATCATTATGGACTAACATGGAGAAGAGAGGAAATGAGGCTCACTTGACATTCTGTCTGTGCTTCTGGCGTGGCAGTAACAAATGCAGTGAAAGTGCCAGGGCAGCCCTCAGCCTGGAAAAGAGGAGAATCTCACCAGGATGGCAGAAACTAAAACCAGAGGTAATGACTCTGCATTCAGTGCCATCAGAGCCATGGCTGCATTCTCTGCAAACTCAGGCAAAGTTAGAGTGGTTTTACTTACGGATGGATTGAGCATAAAATAAAACAAAATAAAAATAAAATAGGTATGACATTGGTCTGCTGTGACAACAGAGGATCTTGCCTGGGAGTGAGGGAGGCACTGTGAGCACCATCAGTGAGATACTGCAGTTGGGGCAGGTAAAACACGTCCATGTACAGCCCACAGTGTGAACCAGGAACCTGTGTGAGCACAGCCAGGCTCCTCCACAGCAGAAGCCCCACCTGGGCTTCTCCCTCCCCTCCTGCCCTGGAGCTGCCCAGCCAAGGGTGTGTCTGACATCGAGGTGCAACCTGAGCAAGCTGTTCTGTGTCTCTTTAACGGACTACAGCCCAAAATTAGGAAATGTTTCCTTAATATTTTGAGAATTAAGGACACATGAGTAATGCAGCAGCCTGATCCAAGAAATGTTCCAGAATACTCTCATATGATTGTGTTTTTCCAAACACCTAATTCCACGGATACCCACAGAATACTGGAAGTGCCTGGTGCCCCTCTGAGGAGGCAGTGGCTGTGACTGGAGCAGCTGAGGCCGTTCTGGCCCCTGCCAGGCTCACCCAGAGGGTGACAGAGAGGATCCTGTGCTCACCAGGCATCTGTAACACACCCACCCACCCACGGGAGGCTGTACAGCTTCTGAAACTCACTCACACAAGTTACCTGCGTTGATTTAGAATTTGCAGTGAAACTTTTCCCACAGAGCTGCCCACAGGCACATTGACACCCTCTCTGCAGCAGCATCTCCAGGCACTGCCTGTGCAGTACAGCCCTGCCTGGGAACTGCCAGCCCTGCCTCCTTCTGCTCTGTCAAACCACAGGATTCCTTCTAAGTCCAGCCCTCCTCCCAGTCAGAATTCCTCAGACTTGAAGAGGTTTTGGAACTCAGAAGATCATCACAGAATCACAGAATCACTGGGTTGGCAGAGACCTCCAAGATCATCGAGTCCAACCCAACCCTGACACCTCAATAAACCCTGGCACCGAGTGCCACATCCAGGCTTGTCTTAAACACATCCAGAGATGGTGACTCCACCACATCCCCAGGCAGACCATTCCAATACTTTATCCCCCTTTCTGTAAAAAACTTTTTCCTGATATCCAGCCTATATTTCCCTTGGCACAGCTCAAGGCTGTGTGCTCTGGTTCTGTCAGTGCTGCCTGGAGAAAGAACCCAAGCCCCACCTGAGCACAGCCACCTTTCAGGGAGTTGTAGAGAGTGACAAGGGAACCTCTGAGTCTCCTTTTCTCCAGGCTGAACACCCCCAGCTCCCTCAGTCATTCCTCACAGGGCTCATCATGTGGGGTTACTTAATGAATTGCAGGTTTTGTCTTGCTCCTGCTGCTTTTTGGTGGGATGACACTCAGCAGTCTGCCTCACTCACCTTGGGGACCCTCACCCAGGTGTTCCTGTGGTTGTGTTACACTGCAGGCAGCTTCCAGACAGCTGCAGGATTCTTACCAGAGGGATGGCAGCAGGTAATGGAATTTTAGGGTCTGCTGTGCTTTCTTGCTGAATTAACCAGAAAACAAAGAGCCATTACTTTGCCAGGAGTCACCACACAGGCAGTCAATGACTGAAGACTCCCCAGTTTTATCTGCATTTCCCTTTCCCTTCACAACCATCAGTGTAGTGTCAGTAATTACTGACATTCTGTGCTGAGGACACCAGCAGGGAATGTATGAATTTGTACGGGTATTTCCAAAATAATGGGTACATCTGGGCCTTTCCAAAAGTATTTGTGATTTTCTAAGAAGTTTTTCATGCAATACTTAGCCTGGCACTGCCCAGGCACGGTGGGGGAAGGCACAAAGCTGGGGCTGCACAGCACCTGATCCCACAGGGCCCAGTGTGACTTTGGTTCAGCTCCAAACTCCTGTCAGTGACTGCTTTTTCCCAGTGCAGTTCCATTGGACACTGGGAAGCTGGCCTGGTGAGGTTTCATAATGCCCTGGGAATCCATAGGAAATGATAATGTATCCTTAGTTCACAGGGGGATGATTTTTTTTTTTTTTTTTTTTTTTAATTTGTTGCTAAGACTACAGACCCAAATCTGGGATCTGAAAGGCAAGCTGGATTCCTTCCTGGACATCCCCTAGCTGCAGAAAAACCTCTCTTAGCCTTTTGCCTAATGAAAACCATCCCAAGCTCTGTCTCCTGAAGCTCTTGGGGCTGAATTATTGGGAGGGAGGAGAGGAAAGGGCAAGGGCAGGGCAACCACCATGGGCTGGAACTGTACCCTCACCAATGTGCACCTCCAGAAACTAGGCAGGGCTTTAAATAAACCTAAATATTTTTAATATATGATTCTTTTTCAGCAGTGAAAACCAGAAACTATTTGATGTGAAAATTCAGGTGATTATTAGAATTGCAGCATCACTGTTAGATTATCCACAGTTATTTAGACTGACTGGATAAAAGGCAAAAGCTTTGACAGAGCAAAAACAAAGGCTTTGTTTGGTTCTCTCATTTCCCTGCTTTAGCCCCAGCCTCACTTTCCAGCCTTTGCACCAGTCCCCAAGGATTTTATCTTGGAGACTGATGTCAATTTTTGGTTTTTCTCTAATTCTACCCAAGTTCCTACAGTAAGTCTCTCAGACATTTATCACCTGAGCCTTAGCCCTCTCTTCTCGACTCTTTCCAGGCTTTTAATGTATAAAATCCTCTTTCAAGCCCTTGCTGCTTAACAAAGGTAAATGGTGTGGCTCTGCTTCCACCCACCCTACTCCAACTGCCAGGCTGTCAGAGCAGTAAATACACAAATATTTTGCTTGGCAGTCCTGGCTGCAGTAAGAACATTGTTTTGTAAACTGAATTTAATGCCCAGAGAAATGACTTCCTGTTTATAATGCAATACACAGTACACAGGAATGTATGCTCAGATTTCTGTACCTGTTATGGAAAGAAAATTGCTATAAAAACCCGTAAAATATTAAATCAATGTGTAAGCTGGAGGCATTGCTCCCATAAGATGAGGGACAGGCTGGTAGCTGCAGTTTGAATATATACAAGTGAAAATCACACCTCATTTTATTCATAACTAAGGAGATGAGATTATTGGAATAGATCCCTGAAGTGCAAAACAAAATTACCCCTTTTTAACTGTAAGACAGAGATGACAAGTCAGTAAACAGTTGGATTTTAAAGAGCTGTGCCAAAAAAATGCTGAAGCTGCTGTTGTACCCTTGACAGACAGACACAGACACAACCACGTCAACATTTCCCATAAATCCTTATGTGGTGTGAAAAATAAATGTGGTTTATCCTGCTCCTGGAGAGCTACAGAGAAAATTGCCCCACCTCTATCCCAGAGCAGCTCTCCATCCTGTTGTGCAATGGAAAGGCATTCCAGCACCATGTCAGCTTGGGTTTGGGTTTTCCTTCATGGTTTATGCTGCTGTTATGCAAGAAAGAACACCAGTGGGGTTTCACAAGAGGCAGTAGTGGCCTTCTTGTCTATCCTTTGGTGTAACCAGTCACAAAGAGCCAAAAGGCCAACTTAGGGTTGAAGGCAGTTTAGCACACAGAGTAACAACTCACAAAAACAAACAAACAAACAAACAAACAAACAAATAAACAAACCCCAACACTTTTTCACTCGTCCATAAGTGTCTGTAACTTGTACTTGACCAGAATACTCACAGCTTCAATTAAGTCCCGGGCTGTCAGGTCTAGTTCTTACTTGCAAGGAACCAGCTCTGTGCAAGATCCCAGAAGTCAGGCTGCTGCTTGGAGCAAACTGGGGAGGAGAGGTTGTTGTGAGGCACAGAACAGGCTGTGGCAGTCAGTTCAATCAGCTCACTGCCAGGGCTGCTCCTGCCATCCAGCACAGTCCTATGCCATGAGCTCTGCTCCTCACCCTGACGTTGCCCAGCTGAGCAGGGCTGTTTTGGGACCCCTTCCAGCCCCCAGGAGATTTCAGACTCTCCTTTCCCCAGACAATTTTCTCCTCAACTCCGTGCCCCTGGGCTCATTCCCCTCCAGCAGCACACACAATTTCCCCTCACCCTCCCTGGCTGCAGGGAGCAGTTTTGACCTGTTTCTGCTCCCAGCTCCAGCCCTGTGGAGGGTGCTGGGACCTCATCAGACCTGCAGCATCTTGGCCTTCAGTTTTGCAGCTCTTCTTCCTCACTGCTCAGCTCCTCAGAGAAATTCTGTGTGGCCAACTCACCAAAAGAATTTTAAATGTGTTTTGGGCACTCAGGGCATTTGGCCTCATGTCTGCCTGCAGATCCCAGGCACACTCACCTTCCCATCTTTTTCTTGCTGCAGGTTGACAGCACCGTGTCCATCCTTGCAAGCTGAACTCCCCTGTGGGCAGTTCTGGGACAACATGGCCACCACTGGCACCTGAGGTGGCCCTAGACATGATGAGAGTCTCCTCATGCAGCCAGAGAAAATGTCCTGTGGCCACAAATAATTTAATCCAGCTCATCTGAGGGTCTTTGAGCTTGGCTTTGCTTGTTTCTCCACGTGGTGTGGAGGAGTAGAGAGAAGTGTTACCATCCAGCTGGTTCTGGAGCCACAGAACATTCTGGAGGCAGGAGAAGTTGAGGCTTTGCATCCAGCAGGCTCTGAAATTCTCCTTTATCACACTCCCATTCCCCACTAACAGCAGAGGCATTTCTGACACAGCAGTGGCCAACTGGCAGGCACACACAGAGATCAAAGGCTTTCCTGTGGTCTGTGGCTCTCCAGCAGATCCCTCTCTGCAGGTCAGGCCAGAGCTTTGTGCTGTGAATTGTGTGACCCCCATGAACCTGCTGAATCAGGACCAAAGAAATGTTTGTCCCATCCTCGCATCTGTAAAGCCTACAAAGAGCAAAGCTATTTTTCATTAATTGCTAACTATTCCTCTTGGCAAGCCAGTTTGCCTCCCACTTTTATTCACTTTGGATAAAAAACCTATCAAGAGCCCTTTTAGTCCAGCACTACAATGGGCTGATAGTATATCCTTAGTTTGTCTTCCAGATTCCCATACAAGCTATCAAATGTTGGCTCACAACAACAACTCATCCAGCCTTTCATCTGCTGAAACTCCTGACTGGTTTTTGTCACAGCCTGATATGTCCATCTGTGAAGACATTTCTAATACAAAATTTACACTTCCTTTTTCCTTAATGTCATGCTAATTTCCCTTTTTACTTTACATAATTCATTTCTTCTCACTCATATTTACAAATTTTAAATATTTGTTCTGTTTTAAGCACCCGGTTTGCCTTTAGTGAGAGTGGGAGCAGCACAGCCATTGCCTTGTTGCTTGGGAAACTCATCCAAGAATTATCATCATCATCAAATGAACAAGTCAGCAAGGTCCTCTGGCAGGCACCACCCAAAAATAACTGAGGATTGCAGCAGACCCACAGCACACATCTGAAATTCACCCCTCCACTTCTTCTAAGGTGTGAAGAACCTCCCTTCTCCCTGCAACTGGAGTTTAAGTTTGGATTCTGATTTAGTGAATTTGGGAGAAACATTCTTATTTTAGCAGAAAAAGAAAAATTATGAATAATGGCATATCCTGAGCCCCCCATAAAGAACCCAGTAAACGGGGCCTCCCCAAAGTGAGAGATTGGCAGAGACAACTCCCAGCCCTTCCTGGGCAGCTGGCTGCTCTTGTCCCTGGTTTGTCAATCCCAGAAAAGGTTTTTTAAAAAGCAGTGACCCAGGATAAACTTGTAATTAGAAATGCTGTCTGTTTATGAAATGTTATTTGATATTCCTGAGACACAGACTCAGAATAACCTCTTTTTAAAACACCCCTTGATTTTGTCACTGACTTGAACATCGGCCTAGCAGTAGAATTTGTGTCTCATATGTGATATTATATCAGGGTCCCTTAGTAAGAGCAAAAACCTCTCCAGATTTTTCAAGACTCTTGTAAATAGAATTTCTTCAGCGTGTTCATTAAATGATTGAAGGAATCCAAGTTGGAAATAATGATACCACATAGAGCACAATTACATAGAAACACATTAAAATTTAATTCAAAACCAGCATTACTACACAAGCCCAGAGCAGTACAGCAGTTTATAAGAGTACATGTGTACATGTGCACCAGTCTAACCTGCAAATCTTTGGTGAGAAGAAGGTACTGGATGGTATTTCATCACTAGCCACTACCTTTGGGGAATATTCCATGTTCCTGTCAAGTTTTACATTAGATATTTTGTACCTAGGGAATGAGAAACATGTAAGAGAAAAATCTTGATGATTAAAAAGAAAAGAAGTTATGTACTTTCTTTTGACTTAGTAGTTCAGGAAATGCCTTCAGGAGCTCAGCTTCAATTCTGTGATACAACACTGGAAATTCCTGCAGCCAACACTCCACGGAGCTCCAAGTGGTGTTAGAAATCCAAAGGCAGCACTTACCAGCAAGAGTGGATTTGGCCTTCCTGTTTTATTCTTTTTCCTCTTTTCTATTCTGTTTTTCCCCTCACAGCCGTGGGATCCTGTGCTCTTGGCTGACCCAGCCCTGCCCCAGGGCACACAGGGGCTGCCCGGTGACCATCCCTCAGCCCCTCCCTGCCTGGGGCTGCACACCACGAGGTGCTGGCAGGAGCATGGGGCTGCTCTGGCAAGGAATCTCCATCTCCTGACATCAGCAACCAGCTCTGCTGCAGCTTCTGACAAAGAGCCTGACAAAGAGCCTGGGGGGTGAGGCTGGCTCCAGGCATGTCCAGCCAAACAGCAGGAATGAGCAGGAGGGTATTTCACACTCTTGTTGCACTGTTCACCCTGATGATTTGACGGCCAAGAGGGGTTTCCCTGGAAGTTGTTTTGGGTGCTGAGGTTCTCAGAGCTGCCTGGGAGCTGCTGCAGCCACAAAACATCAATGCATATGGATAAACCTTGAGATGAATCGTAGAGTCCTGGAGTGGTTTGGGTGGGAAGGAACCTTAAAGCTCATCTCATTCCTGGGCAGGGACACCTCCCACTATCCCAGGCTGCTCCAAGCCCCATCCAACACTTTCAGGGATGATGCTCAATTCCCCTCTGCTCCTGCTAACTATGGGTGTAAGACAAGGTTTGTTCTTTAATGGGGCTGTTGCTTCTTTTCCATCATCTCCAACCAAGTTAAACTAATTAAACTGGATGTAGATTACACTGGAGGCATATGGGTTTGGGTTGTTCTGTGGATGGTATTTGACCCTTTTCTTTCTCACCTACCTCCACCATTGCATTGCAGTGCTAGGGAGGCTCAGCACCCACCAGTGCTGTGTCTCACCAGAGCAGAGCTTGCACCCTCCTGCACTCTTTATTCACCTTTGAAGTGGTTGTGATGCTGCAGCTCTCCCCAGAACAAAGGCATTCTCATCCCCTGACACACTGCACTGCCAAGGAATTTTGTCTCCCAGACAGACTGCAAAGGGAAGGATCACCACAGACTACTTGCAATTTATGGTTTCATTAATTCCTGCCACCAACCACACTAACGGGCATTTATCAGCAAGGAATGCATGATCAATTAGTCACAGGAATAAAACGAGGGAGTAGACTCTTGAAATGAAAGGGGGATTATTCCTGCTTAAACATCAAAATTGTGCTGGCTCCTCTTTGGATGGTTAGGTGGAGAATTTATAGGAGATAATGTTAAATGTTCAAAGGTTTCCCACTCAATTGTCAGGGAAAATGGTGGTGGGTACCATGAGGCTGCTGCCAGGATGAGATGTTCTCCCAAGATTTTAGCAATGAGCATGAATTGCATTCAGCTCTTACTGTCAAACAGTCATTAATTTGTACAATTATTAGGGGAGGATTTCAATGTAAAAGGATGCTGAAGTCCAGCTCTGGGATGAACAGAGACAGCAGCACCAGCCCTCCTGCATTCCCTACTGGCCCAAGTTTCCACAATCCTCCCTCAGAAAAGGCTGCGCTCAGGTTTTGCTGCACTGCAGGCACCACAGCACAGCCCCACAGAGCCAAGTGCTTATTTCAGACCCCTGAGCCCAGGCACACCCCAATGCCAGCATCCCTCCCCTCTCACAGCCCCCTCTGTGTCCCAGCCAGAGCTGGGCTCCACACACACACACAGGGTTGTTTATCCCAAAGGTTCTGGTGATTTCCGCAAATCAGGCCCAGGGCACAGCGTTTCCAGGTTAAAAGGTTATAGCTATAAAAATGTTGATATGAGAGAAATATTCCCTGTGGATTTTTAAAGCATTGCAGAGTCTTTCCCTGAACTATGGTTTATATTGTTTTCTTAATGGAATACAGCTGGCCTAATGAATAGAAATAGTCAATAATAATGTATTCGGTGACTGATGGGGGGAAGCATCCCAAATAATTTATTTATGTTCTATGACCCTGATCTATTAATGAAGGCATTTACTCATAAGAAATATGCTCAACAATGATGGTGGAAATCAATCAAACACATTATTAGCAATTATTATGCCACCATTTCTAATTGAGAGGTAAAATATCCTTTAGCTGTAGTTTCTGTAGGAAGTGCATAGCGAATTATTCAGGTAACAGCATCGGAAATATTCCACATTTCAGAGGCAAAGGATGCATAAAACAATATCAATTGAATCCATTCTGGCTAAAAATTGTAATATTTTCTTTGGGGTTTTTGCTACTTTCTAGTTATTTTGCATTATTAATTTGGAGTAATGCTTACACAGAATACCAACAGGAATCTGACAGGAAATTAATGTAGAGACTACCCCCAGAGATCTTAGATGTTGCTAAGCCCATTTTTCCTTACCCAGAGTTAATGAATAATCATCTCCTTGGCAATGGTTCCTGGAGTAGAGCCTTGTACTTTGGTTCCTGTTAAATTTAGAAAAATGAAAAGTGTCAGATAACGTCAGCATCAGGGGGATTTATCTAAAGCAACTCAGTGAGTAAATATCCTCCATGCAGTGAATCTGCTCCAAACTGCTCCCACCATTGCCACAGATAACTTCAGATTTAGGAAAATTTTTTCTACAAAGAATGCTTATCCCCTTTCAGTCTAAAGATACTTTGATGTCTCTTTCACATCCAAAAGCAGCCCTCCCTCCTTCCTCAATCCTAAAACCAACCCCTAAGTCCAGGGATTTCCTTCATTTTTCCTTCTCAAGTTGCAGGACCACTTCTTCCATAGGTGCTTTTCAGGAATTTCATCACTTAATTTATCGCCGGCACCAAGGTGAGGGCTGGAAGTCGTTTTCCTGCTGCTTTTGTGCTCAGCAGCAGCTTACCTCTGGGACAAGCTCACAGGGAGATTTCCTGGCACAATCTGAAACCCTGAGCTGGAGCTTAATGTCCTTCAGAAAATGGATTCAGCTGCCCCCAGTCACTGCTGCCCAGGGGCTGTCCCAGCCTCGGAGCCAGCTCGGCTCTGCCCCCCTGACACAACATCCCCAGCCCTGGGTCTCTCCCAGCTGGGCTGGAGCTGGTCACACTCAGCCATCTGAGCTGTCCGTGGCTCCCAGCAGGACTGGGAGATCAGGAAGGGACTGTTAGACCAGGAGGGAACTGGGAGGACCACAGTGGGGATCACAGAATCAGGGAATCCCAGACTGGTTTGGAAGGGATCTTACAGAGCATCCCTGGCTGCAGGGGACAGCAGGTGAAGGAATGGCAAAGGCCAGCAGTGGGGAGTGAATGCTCTTGCCCAAGCAACACTGCCTGTGTGGAGGATGGTGAAGAAACAAAGGTGTTTTCAAGTTCAGCCATCCCCCAAACACAGCTGTGTCTAAAGCCAGCCCTCTCATCAGGAATAGCAAGAGCAAAAGAAATCAATGGCTCCGGCCCTCTGGGGACACCGTGGGCACTGCCCCGTAGTTGATAAGCTCTTATTGACGTCAGTAAGTCCAGGTTTCTGTTTGGACAGTTTGGGCTCCTCCTCAAATAAAAAACAAAATCAAACAAAAAGGTAAATGTACAAAGGGACCTGGCTTATCCTGAGCTCTCTGGTGGGCACTGAGGACCTCAGAATATTTCAGAGGGCAACTCTCCTCTGCCACACACACAGGGAATCATCATCTCTGCAATAACCTTAGGTAGTAGTCTGAATTTGTGCAATTTTTCTGCTGTTTCTCAGGCTCCCTTGCAAATATCAGCAGGTTCAAAGCCCAAACAGTGTTTTTTCCAAGGACTGCAAGATGAAACTGGCAGAGCTTGCCGAGATGCAGAGCTAAAATCCAAATTAAAATGAGTCCCTTGAGGTTGCTCCATGTGTGACTGAGGGCAGTGCTTAATGACAGCCTATCCATCCTCCCTGCAAGAACATTTATCACTAAAAGACCCCAGGTTTCCAAAATAATTTGGGGAAAATCTTGGTCATGAAGCCACTCCACCAAAGGTGGGGCTTTCCAGGTGACATCAGCACACCTTTCAGGCTCTAAGACTGCTGAGAGAGGAGCTCAGCTGAGCCTGGGGGGCATTTACTTCACAGCAAAGCCAAGATTTTGGCTGCAGCGGGAGGGTGAGCTGTGCTGAGGGACGACCTGAATCAGAAGCCTCCAAATGCTCAAAAGGTCCTCACAAGTAGGTACCTGTCAGTGTGGATGGTCCTGGTGCAAACAGGGCATTTTGAGTAACATTTGCAGCCTGTACTGGCTCCCTCAGGCCTTACACAGCCCAAGGCAAACTTGGAAAAAAAGCATTAATTCCATAAAAGTGGTGTTGGGAAAGCAGGAGGTAGCGAAGCACTGGTGAAAGCACACAGTGAATATGATGTAAAATTATTGTATTGTTTAATTGATATACTGCAAGATATTGTTCTAATGATAGGAGGGAGAAGAAATAATGATCAGTTAACTCGTTATTAATGTTCATTTTCTTTTCCAGTTTTGCCAGCGGGTTGAGTTAATTATTAAGCATGACAGTTGGGCTTTAATATATCAGCTATAGATTCCAGTCACAGCAGTCTAGTTCAATAATTGGGTTTCTTTCTCCTTCATTTTGACTAATAGCATACTTAGAGTAATTATTAAAATTCATCATAGCACAAAAATAAACCATTTGAAACTTCACCAAAAATGGCAGCTCAGCAGAGCTCTGCTTAGCATTTAGTGGAGAATTCAAAACAGCTTCCTGGAAAACAGCTTGGAACAGCTTCTCTGATAACTTTTCAACAGCCACAATGTGAACGTGGACACTCAGTGAAAGCCAAGAGTGCTTCAGGTGAGCCAAGGCAGTGTCAAATAGGCTGCTGTCACTAAAAAAAGTGCAGACTGCACAGGAAATTCCCTCTGAAAATGCAAATTCATATGTGGTTCTTTAGCAACAGGTAGTTGAGCCAAGCCATGGCAGATTACCAGCACTGGCAGAAAGTTGTTTTAACACTGCATCATCAAACTGTTCTGGAGACTTCACAGTCTGCATGGAATGGCTGTAGGTGCCAAATGGACACAGCTTCTGCTGTGAGGAACTTAAAATCCTCCTTGCTGATCTTGCAGACTCTTTAAAGACCAAGTTTAACTTCCAGCAGGAGCACAGCTCTGCGTAAGCTCACTGAGCTCAAGTCCTACAAGCATCAAAGCACCCAGCAGAAATCCTGCACATTCCCACCACGCCAGAGAGGAATGGGGCTTATTCCAGGACTGACAATTAGGCAAGATTTTGAGGGGTGAGAGAATTAATTGTAAAAATATAGAATGAAAATAGAAAACTTGAGAAAAGCCTGGTGTTTGTAGTTACTGGAGAAAGGACAGCAGGAACGTGAGCTGCACACTCACCATCTCCTCCTCCAAGTGCACAAAGGGATGGAGCAGCCCCGTGTGTGATGAAGGTACTGAAACCACTGTAGACTTGGAATCTGTTCACAAGTGAAAATAAAGACAGAAAAATCACAGAATCCCAGACTGGTTTCCGTGGGAAGTGACCTTACACCCATCCAGTGCCACCCCTGCCATGGGCAGGGACACCTCCCACTGTCCCAGGGTGCTCCAAGCCCCAGTGTCCAACCTGGCCTTGGGCACTGCCAGGGATCCAGGGGCAGCCACAGCTTCTCTGGGAATGTCTGCCAGGGCCTCCCCTCCCTCAAAGAGAGGAATTTCTTCTCAATATCTGACCAAGTACCTGGTCACACAGACACCAGTAACTCTGCAGCAGGCTGCAGTAAGTGTCTGCTGAAACACGATCCACAGGATCCACCACAGGTTCCTCCTGCACACATTGCTAGGAGATAGCCCTCCAAACCAGTCCCACACTGCTGCTGCTGCCCAGGAGGAGCTGGGAAAGGGCAGTGCCCTGGCTGCAGCCTTGGCAAGAGCCATCAGTGTCACCACAGCCACATAGTAGGAACAGGGAGAGAATTTCGATTTGCCCTTTGAAGCTGAGAAGGGACCAGTTTGTCTCAGAACTGCACTTCCTTCACACCTCCCCATAGCATCTAAAAGTAATTAAGTAAGTAATTACTTAGTAATTAAGCAACCCTCAGATTAATAACTGAGAAAAACTAAGGACTGGAAAGACACCAAAGGCTTCCCTCACAGGGCTGTGGAGTGATGTGGTGTTTTGGAAATGCAGATAAACCAGGCCACAACCAACCTCGTCCTCTGGCCATTATTTAAGAGCCAGGAGGAAAAGACTCCAGGAAGTGAGAAAACACCAGTTTATTGGAAGTTTTGCTCTGAAACTCCTTTGGCACAGGAGCCCCAGGCTTTCCTACATGATGCTTCATCATTCCATGATGCTGTTACAGCCCATCCATCATTCAGCTGAGCAGCCTGAGCCTGGGAACACCAGAGAATATTATCAGGGCACAGGGGAATGCTGCTCTGATTGTTGGTTTGCAGAGTTATCTGGATAAATGATCATCTGGGAGAAGAAACATGATGTATGTATAATTAATCTACTTAGAATTTGTTGTAAATTAATCATACTGAATATTAAAAATATTCCCCATTCTCATGTTAAACAAAATAATTCCTTGGCATTTTCATCTGATCTTACTAGAAATGATGAAGCTGGACTTTGCTATCCACCTCTCCTATTCTTACCTCTTGCACTGCCAGGAAAGTGCTAAATAGATTAATTGCCAGCTCCCTGCAGCAGAGAGCTGCTCTTCTGGGCCCTCTGACACACAGATGTGGGAGTCAAACCACCAGAGGTCTTTGGAGGCTAAAATCCTTTGTCTCTGGGGTGTTCCCAGCAGCTGGTCCCAGGGAAGAGGTGAGCACCTGCACAGATGACCTGAGGTCCGTGGAGAGATTTAAATCCCACATATTTTGTTCCTGTGTCAAATCTGGGCTCTGTATCCTGTGTTCACCCTACAAACCCCATAGGTGAACTCAGTAAAAATGGCAGCACAGAGATCCCTGCAGATTATCAGGTCAAAGGTTGGACTCTTGACCTTGGAGATCTTTGCCAGCCTTTGTGATGCTATGATTCTGTAATTGAAGCTGCTGTTTTGCTCCTACTGCATTTGTGTCAGAGTTTGTGAATCAATCCCTTCAGAGCATCATCTGAACAAGTATTTCTCTCCAGGCAGCCTCTCACACAGTAGAGGGATGGGCAATAGAAACCACACCATTTTTTTACAAAGGCATATTTGTTCTTTTCAAGGACAATTTTGGAATCAAGTGCTGTAGCACAAACATGTTCTTTTCAGGTTTACAATAGCCCCTCATCTTTACTGATTCTGCAAAGCAAATTGGGTGCTGAATGCCACCCACACATGAATTAGTGACCAAATGGCCAATACTTCTCTTTCTTATCTCTGGCCTCGCTTTAGCCATGACTGCACACTCAGAAATCACAGGGTAATGGAAGATTTTACCCTCTTAACAGCAAGATCATTGCAGATAAAGTTTTACATTCTAACTAATACCTGGTCCTCGGGGTTGCTCCAGAGTTACCTGGCTGTTCAGAGGAGTCCCAGCTCCCTCAAACATGACTGCACCAGCCAGGACAGCTCATTTCATGGCTCATGGCAGCAGAAATCCACAGGTATGAGGCTCTGATGCCAGAGGGCCACACTACAGAGCAGATAATCCTCAGTAGGGGTTGGAGTTCTGCTTTGAACTCACCTGAAGCTGATCAATAGATGCACCCACAAAATTGGTTTTGTTGCTACCCATCAGGACGAAGGAGAATTTCTCAGGTCAAGGAGCTCCTGCCAACCACTGAGTTATTTGAACTCATGTCCTTGTCCCTTTCCCAGGTCTGCTGTGTAAGGAGCCAGGGCTGCCAGACACCCTGGGGCCACCAGCCTCTTGCTGGAAGGGTCCCAGGCAGGTACTGCCAGCTCTGCCTGTGCTGGGGATGTCACCTCCTGTACACACACCTCATAAAAGCCTTATAAACCCCCGGCACTGGAGTAGTGTGTGTGCATTACTATCAAGTTATGTCACTGCTTCCATAACAAAATTATTTCAGTGGGTTGTAAGTCAGGTATAAAACTCTCTTTGGGCTGAAACTTGGCATGTGCACATGTGCAAACACACTCACACAGCCTGACTTCTGGGAAAGGGAGAGTGGGGGAGAGACTGAGCATAACTTCTGAATTCTGCACAGGGGCAGACGGTTTTCTCATGGGGAGAAGCTGCAGGGCTCCTGCAAGGCCAGTGGGGGAAGGCAGAGATTGCTAGAAGTGGGACAGCCACAAACCCACCCTTTACTGCCATTCCAGCCTTCTCCTCTCCACCTCCCAGCTCCGGGAAAGGGGGAGGGCATCTTGTCTGCTCCTAAACCCATCCTTTGAACAAGCTTTGCTTTGGAAGAGTTTGCATGCTCCTGTTACTGCAAACTGCAGAGGGAAAATGTGTTTGCAGTGCCAGGACTGTCCTGCAAAGAGTGCAAATCCCACTGCTCACAGAGGTCCCTCCTGCGGGGCCCTATGAGCTCAGCACCAGCACTGGAACAAGAAATGGTGCCACTGGCAGCTGCATCCAACGGGGCTTGTTAAGGACATTTAGGGGGAAGAGGGGAGGGATTTTTAAGAAGCAGAAAGAAAAAGGCAGCCTCCTGCTGTCTCTCGGAACCTCCCTGAGCCTGGACGAGCTCTGTTTGGGGCTAGAGCCTCCCAGCAGCAGAGTAGGGCACTTCCTGATGTAACCACAGGATCCTTGAGATTGTCCGCAGCTGCAGGTGTTTGTACACTTGACCTTTTGTAATGAACAGTAAGGACGTTTTCTTCATATTTACTTCACAAGTACATTAAGAAATACCCCAGACTCAAAGCAGTCATTTGCTGTGACATTTTGTTCCCTGGATAACACAACGCTCCACCTTTGTGTCAGTGTTCCTCTGGTTTGCTGGGTCAAAATCCACATTTGGCCCAAGGGAGGTGAGTCATTGCCCTGGGTGCTTCCACTCCTGCTGCAGCTGCAGCCCCAAGATGATCAACATATAGGAAGAAGAAATATAAGTAAAGAACTATAACAACATATTACCATATAATCTGGTAATAAAAAAGAGGAGTGTGTTTGACAGTGAGGGTATTCTTATTTCATCTCATGCAACTATATTTAGTGATATTAGTGGTTTGAGCATTGCTATCTATCCTCCCAACTAGAAATTATCTGGTTAGACACATCATAGGGACTCAGGAAAATGTAACAGCTCCATCCTTTTAAAGAACAAGCAGCACCAGGACCTCAGTGACTCTTTCACACAGCAGACCCTGAGCACACCTGAGTTTGCTCCAGCTCCGAGCACAGGCTGATCCCAACCTAAGAACTCCTGAAGGCTAAATTATTAGAAATACCATTACAACAGGATGATGGTTATCATGAGATAATCATCACACATCTGGATTTTTAAGACACAGGGCATAGTCTGGTACTTTCCAGTCCCTGGTGACATGACCTAATATCAACACACCCCTGGAGCTGTGCTAACAGAGAGCTCTGTGCTGCAGGAAGGAGGCACTGCTGGGCTGGGAGAACACGCAATCAGCAGCTCATGGCTGTGGTTTACACAAAGCTGTTTGTATCTGGAAAACAGATTTATTTTCCTTCAGTGGTAGGGAGCCGGGAGATGCACTGAGCAGCAGCAGAACAGAGAACATCTTGGTGCAGAGCAGGAGCGGGGGAAGGACGAGCCTTCCGGCACGGACAGAGCACTCCCGTGGTGGCTTTTGAAATGAAGAGGTGTAGTGAATGTGGAGGGGTAAATAAGGCCAGGAAATCTTTTGCTGTATGAAGGAACTCCCTACTATTTGTGTTGCAGAGGTTCCAGGGAGGTTGCTCCAGAGCTTGGATCCTCCCGGGCAAAGAATTCTTCCCAAACCGAGGTGGTGCCACATTATCACTCCTTGGCTCTGCCTGTCACTATCTGGCTGTTCCTCAAAAGCTTTGGCTTCAGCCCAATCCTTTGCCTTCTGAGCAGCAGCAGCAAGATTAAAATGGTCCTTACCATTTAAATCAACTGATTTGACTATTTCAACAACTGATTAAATCAGCTCCCTCTGATCTAATAGTGTTGGTGTCTAGGAACAGTGCAACCAGGACCAAGGTGCTCAGTAAAGGCTGCAAAACCTGCTGGAAACACTCAACAGTATTTAGGTAGTTTTTTTACATTCACCTCCCTTTTTCCTCATGCTGTTCCTGCACCTGTGCTGGGTGAGCCAGGCTGTGCATGCCCTTTGAGCTGAGATGAACTTTTGGGATCATTTGCCTAATGGCCAGGACGTGCCACACTGTTTGAGTCACTGTTTGGTCCTCTGCCCACCCTCCAATTCATAGCCACAAACCTTTTCTCTCACCTCTTATTTCTTCTCCCTGGTACCTCTGACACTTTCTTCTCTCTCTCTTCCCTTCTGGAAGTTGCAGAATCTTCTGTTCCCTTCCCAAGGAAAGTGCTGTGGGCTCATTTTCCTTGTCCAGTCTTCACACCTGGTTTATTCTTTCCATGTGCTGGAAGATGCATTGGAGGATGGATGTGGAGAAAACATCAAAGAGTGAAGCAAGTCATTTACACTAAGAGAAATTTGGTTATGTTATCACCGGGTTGTTTAGAATCATGGAATCACAGAATCCTTAAGGTTGGGAAAAACCTTTACGATCAAGTCCAACCATCAACCACCACTGTGTTCACCAGTAAACCACATCCCCAAGTGCCACATCAACATGCCTTTTGAACACTTCCAGGGATGGTGACTCCACTACTGCCCTGGGCAACCTGTTCCAATGCTTTACAACCTTTTCCAGGAAGAAATTTCCCCTAATTTACAATCTAAATCTCCCCTGGTGCAACTTGAGGCCATTTCCTCTTGATCTGTCCCTTGTTCCCTGAGAGCAGAGCCAGACCCCTCCTGCCAGAGACTTGTGGAGGGTGAGAAGGCTCCCACTGAGCCTCCATTTCTCCAGGCTGAACACCAACAGTTTGAGTCGATTCAGAGGAACCAACAAAACTGTTTTAGGCACAGTTAAATGATGCCTGGCTGCTCTTAGTCAGTAAAAACCAGAAAACAAACCAAACATGCCCAGCAGCTCAGCATGGTGATTTGTGCTAGGAATGAGCCCACTCCAGACCCCAATGGCACAAGCACCAGCATGAGATTCTGCCTGGGAAAATCTCTGTGAATTCCTCCCTCAACTTCTGCAGCTGAAATAATAACTGACCCACATGAACCAAATCTTCACAGTGGGCACATTTTTTCTCCTACAGTTTCCAAACAAAAATCAAATATAAGCAGTGAGAAATTATTCCATTTCTACTAATGAGTGGCAGCATGAGAACATCAACAATGTGTTAAGGGAAAATCTCCCTGGTACACCAAATTGCACTTTTCCTGGAGTGGAGCAAGAACCCTTGTGATTGAAAAACTCTTTCCAGTAAAAGGGCTATGTGGAGAAGCAGCCTTTCTTCCTTTTTAAGCCTTTCTTAGTTGTCTGTTTAGCCTTCCATACCTATTTACCCATAATTACCCAATATACTGTTAAGTGAGAACCTGGTTTGAAGCACTTGAGTCATTCAGTCAGCAAGAAGATAGGAGACTGAAGTGTCAGCTTATTGTAGGTCTCATTCTCTTACTGACCACAGTCTGCTCCTCTCTGCCCTCCTCTGCTTTCCCTCTTCCCACCCTGCCCTCTCCCACAGCTGGCACCAGCATCCTTCAGAGCACTTGCTCTTTCCCTGGGAGCAGTGTGCAATGGTTTCAGTGGCACCAACGTGCATCTTTGTGGAGAGGGGTTTTGCAAAGCAGTGCAAAGGGGGAGAAACCCCACAGAGAAAGCAAATTGCAGAGAAATACAACATTGTGCAGGCCACACCATTTGCCCCTGAAAAGGGGTTCTAGCCTGGGCTTCAGCTGGTCCTCAGGGGCATCCAGGGAAAGGCAAATCCTAGACTCAGGGATTGTTTGTACAAAGTATTAAAAAAAAAAAAAAAAAAAAAAAAAAAAAAAAAAAAAGGGGTAAACGACGTTCCAAAAATCAGCCAGGAAAGCAGTGGTAATAATTCTTCCCCAATGCCTGTGAAATTAAGCTACAATTTTCCCGAATTTTTTCAATTTGGAATGTATGCATACACAATACTGCAAACCTATCCCTGCAGTGGACGTGTGCAGTGTGTGCTGCGCTACCCAGATGCTGCCCCAGCTGCTGCCTCTGTCACACCAGGACCTGCTGCTCCACACCCATGGGCTGTAGACCCCCATGGGCAGGGGCTGGGGTGTGGGGGCTGCTCTCCTGCATGGCCTCTCCTCCTCATCCCTGCCAGAGCCACGTGCAACTGCCTGCAGCCACCAAGTGTGCTCAGGAGCTGGCCGCTGCTGCTGGAGGTCTTGGTGCTGAGACCCTGAATCATCCCTCACTCGGACATGCTCCCAAAAAAAGGAGGAGGGACAGGGCTTCAGTGGCCTAAAGAGCTGCCCACAGAGCCAGGAGGACCTGGACAAGTGGGATTGCAGAAATGGCGCTGGGAGAACATCCAGGCAGGCTGCCGGGGGCTGAGGCTGGGGCGATGGAAAATCTGCAGTGGGAAGGAAACAACACAGCATCTGGAATTTTGAAATGCAGCCTGAGTTTTCCTGTGCATTCTTGACTATAAGTCACCAATGGTAAGCTGTGAAATTCCTGATACCCACCTGGCCCTTGCAGCTGAACTATGGGATGAAGCTCAGGGATGAGCCCTGGGAGAGATCTTGGAGTTAGCCAGGGTCCCCCATGTCAGAGCAGAGCCCTGGGGGGGGAATCCCACCCCCCAAACACAAGACCAGAAGGCTGATCC
>VZTR01031857.1:3540-30260 GCA_013400775.1 Chaetops frenatus
GATCTTGGGGATATGTAGAGACTATGCATAGAAATTAAATGGAACTATATAAATTGCTGTCTCATAGCTGTGTTTGAAAAAAGGGGAATCCCCAGACTGGTACACTTTCCAAATTCTTTAAATAATGTCCTCAAATTAATTCCAGGGCTCCCTTCCAGCCTACAGGAATCACCCAGCAAATGCCAAGCACAGGCAAGTCCTTTCTCCCCCAAGTTGGGGTCTTGGGCAGTGGCTCTGTGTGATGACTCCTCATTGTCCATCTCCACCACACCAAAGCCCAGCAGGCATCTGGCAACTACCCAGAAAAGAAGTTACTGAGGGGAGCAGTGAACCTGAACGTGTTTTACTATTTACCCTATCATACCAGCCAAACAGGAGCTTAGGGCTGCTCCCCATCCATTGAGATGCAGCCGAACTGACTTTCTGAACAGAATTTTAAGATGCGTTTTATTTCATTAAGGAAAAAATCTCTGCTGCCTTCCTCTACACCAAACGGGTTTCAATTCTGTTCGTACCATCCCATCCCATCATGTGCAGGTTGGCCACACGTAACACAAATAGTAACCCACAGTCTGGGAGCTCCCTTAACCTTCCCCCCTAGATGCAAACAGGAACAAACAAGTGTAACTAGACCTCTATATCTCGTGTTAGTTTGCTCCCATTTATCAGCAGCTACAGCTTTTAAGCAGAATGTAGCAAGACATCATTCTTGAAAAATCATTCTCAAAATTTATTCGCCTTTCTTCTCCCCTTATACTTTTTCACACTGTTTGCCCAACTGTTCCTTTTTAAACCATTTTTTTCCTGAAGAAGGGCAGTATCTAAGATTGGTATGCAATAATGTAGATTTGAATCAGCAGGAAGCATTAGGGAGGCAATATTAAAGAGTTAAGAGAGGCTGCCAACTTGCCCTAATACCTCAAAAGCAAACATAAATTAAATGGGTAAAAGAGATTTTCAAACTGTTTAATCTATTTTCATTAGAAAACTGGCTCTTTGATGTTAGATTATTTCCTGAATATTTCTACCAGTCTTCTGTATTATATATTTGTTTTATATATTTGTTCCTCCAATCTTTCCTTTGGGCAGACTATTCCATACTTTAATACATTTTATAACTTCATTCCCTTGTTTCTAGTTATGCCCCTTCTCACTTTACTCATTTAATTAGTTTCTATCTTTCAAGTATGCGCCTTTCAAATATTTGTAGACCCTTATCACATCTCCCAGCTACACTTCTGGTTATCATATAGCCCAAAAAGGCATGTGTGCCTGTGGGTCCCTTGCTCTGTACTCCTTTGTCATTTGACCATCCACTCCAGTTCATTTATATCTGTCTAGAAACAAGAAGTTTGGGCCTGTACAACTTGCAAGTCAACTCTCATAGTTGTTCAAGAAGGAAGTTCTCTTTAATTTGTGTAACCCAGAACTATATTAATTTACCTCTTGGTACCATGACACATCTGTAAACTGATTTATCTGCTGCACAGCTATTCACTCCAAATATTTCTGGTGCTTGAGAACACTGGTGTTTTTCCAGTTTCACTCCTTCCTGGAGCACAAACACACACATTCCTGGTTAAAACTTTTTGACTGAATTCTCCCCAGTGCCTACCCACAAGTGGGAAGTACTTTATTTTGATTTTCTCTGATTAGTTCTACTATCTCTAGTTCGTCTGTTAGTGTCTTGATAGTTAATTTACTTCTAATGTTCAGCATCTTACAAGTTTAGAAAGACCCCAGCCTATAACAAAGGTGTAAAACTATACATTTTTCTGTAAGATAGAATACAAGAACTCCACATGGCTAAATATAGCATTTTTCAGCACTACTATGTTTACATTTCTGTGCTTTCTTGTTGAGAATTTCCTACTCTCTGCCTAAATTATCTAATGCAAAAGATCAAAGCACACAATCTGATGTCTCTTAAGCCAGGAACCATATACAGTTAGGCCAGTGGTGCTGTTAGAAGGCAGCACCTATCTGCCTTCTCCTGCCTCCCCCACACATCAACAGGCTGCACTTTGCCTTTGTCGTGCCACCACTGCCCTGTGGTGAACCAGGTTATTTTACTATTTTAGACTCAGTGCATTGTGCATCTGCACAAATTCTTGCAATGGCACTCTGCAAAGATTATGCAGGGACAGAAGAGTGGGATTGTGTAAGAACTTCCACAGTGGAAAATGTCCATGGGGTCCTGTACTGAATTGCCACTTGTAAGCATCACCTTAGCATTAGAAAGTAAGCCTGAAATCCTGTAACTGGCAAGTCTGCAAAAACCCAAAGTCTTCTCAGAAACAAACAGAAGGAGAATCCTTAAGACCATGTGAACAAACACTGAAGATTCCTGCATAGTTGAGGGGACAAGATGAATTGAACACAAGGTAGATCTGTTAAGGAGTTGAATTCTTTCAAGGATTAGAAAAAAGCTTGATGGAGTAAAGGAACACAAGAACACACTGTTTATTGGAACTTTCTCTAAAGATTTGATTGAGTCCTTCACAAAGGGCTACTTAAGTCACTGTGCAGGCAAGAAGAACAAAGTACTGTCACAAACAGAAAACTGGCAAAAAAATGGAACAAGAATCACTGATCAGTTTTGAGCATGGAAGGTTATTTGTGGAGCTCTCAAGGACCAACATTTATTTTCTTTCAGGTTGCTATTAAATAATTGTAAAAGAAAGCAAAAACTAAAATAAATTTTTCATCTGGACACAGCTTTGACTGAGGTTGGTTGAATACACAGAATAATGTGTATTATTTTAGGAAATTCTAACAGAGAGAACTCTTGGGCAGTCTGGGACCATAGGAACAACAAAAATGAGAAAGAAATAATAACCAGTAAGAAAAGGAGGTCTTTAACTATGAGCTATAAATTTCCTGTAGTTACTCTGTAAGAATTTATGTTGTCTGTCAGTGAAAACAGTCATTTGATGAGCACTATAAAAAAGCAAACAAGATGTTTAGGAAAAAAATAACATTATATATATTAGCATTCTCCAGCATGCACTTTCTAAACCTATATATTCACCTTTAATGTATTTATGTCTAGCTAGACTGAAGCAATATTTAGCAGAATGAAAAATCCTCAAGAAAATTCAATGAAAATTATGAGAGCAAAGAATATGCCTAAAATTGAAGGGAAACAATACAGAAACAATTTCAGTACCCTTGAAATCACAGACAACAGACTTGGAATCAGTGATACCTAGAGCATTTCCAACACATTTGCCTGTTATCTCTGCTAGTATCCTCTAGGACAGAGTATCCAGAAGATTTCTAGACAATCCAGTCTATTGCTTAACTGCTTGTGGTGTTGCAAAGCCTTTCCTGAATTCTAATTATACAATTTACACTCCTTACTTTGGGCCTCTGTAAACATGGAAATTTTTTTCTCTTTGCAGCACACTTAAAATTTTTAAAATTATTTTAACTTCTCCAGCCTGAATTATCCTGATTGTTCCATTCTCCCCTAGTACGTAATATTTTCTTTGCTATTGCTTTCTCCTGAGCTACTTTCAGTAGGCCCTCATCTTTCCTCAGATAGGTGTGCAAAAATATCTGCAGCAGTCCATTGTTCCAGAACACAGCAGAGAGAAAGACTGCAACAGTCCTACATGATCCGAGTTCAGACTGGAGCAATCCAGGTTGAGTTCTTACAATAATCAATTTTCTGTAATACAAAAAATAAAGATTCTATCACTTCCTCCAAAACAACTGATTAGCTGCTAAGAACAGAGCACTGTATTACACATACCACTTCTATGACTGGATACAGCACTATCTTCTCCCTTTTTATTTCTCGTCAGTGCATTCTATGCCTCAAAGTAAGCCAAAAAGGAGACTGGCAGTTAAAATAAAATGATAATGGTATCAAAGAAACAAAGTAATGACAGACAGCAATCTTTCCTCAATGTATTTGTGCATGGACATATGACATCTGAAAGCCATCACACAGGAATTATGACAACACTTAATGTCACCTACTGTAAAAAACAGGAAACTGTATTTTGTGACCAAATTGTGGGGAAAACTTCGTATCATTTGTTTCAACTATATTCTTACTTCTATTTACATTACAGCACACACCAAAAGGCTTCAGCCAAGGTTAGGATCATTGCATATTATGTACCTACCCAAACACACAGTTGCCATTTTTTACAGGGGCATGTAGTAATAGGACTTGGAATGGCTTTAAACTGAAAGAGGGCAGGTTTGGTTTAGATATTAGAAAGAAATTCTTTACTATGAGGGTGGTGGGGCACAGCACATGTCATCCAGAGAAGCTGCAGATGCCCCATCCTGGAAGTGTTCAAACCAGGCTGGATTGGCTTAGAGCAACCCAGGTTAGTGGAAAGGTGTCCCTGGTCTTAGCAGAAGTAGTAATTAGATGATTTTTAAGGTCTCTTCCAACCAAAACCATTCTAGGATTCTAACTGTATCTGCATATGTAACCAGATTTCTGTATGCCTAACAAAAGACAGATGCTGTACCACATCCTTTTCAAAAGAACTAGATATAGCACACAAGTAAAACACAAGTATTATCCTAATTTTATGCAAACAGAACTGAGACAGCAATGAACTACCAAAGTTCACACAAAAAGCAAAGCAAGAAGCCTAGATCCAATTTTCCAATCACAGTTACAGCTTATTAACCACAAAACAATCCTCCTGCATTCCTCTCCCTCATCACCAAATAACACACATGTATGATGCCTGTGCCTAATGCTCATTCACAGTAACAGTGGTGGTTGAACAACATGCAACAATTCTCCAAAAGAAAGCAGGAAATATTTTCTTTCTTTACCATCCTGCATTTAGGAAGCTGATATCACTATTTTCATTCTTCCTTCTTCTCATAAGTTCACACCAAAGGCCTACAGAAGCAGGGTTTAAGCAAACAGCTCATTTCACAACTGAAGCAAACTAGGAACTCTGTCACTGCAGCCCACCTCCAGCAGCTGGTTGGTAAATCAGGAGAACTAAAAAATTACTTTCATTTCTTCACTCTTAAAACTACAGTATGATGGAGTGCTAAACTAGAACAGCTGGAATGAGAAAAATCACACCTTAAGTTAAAGTGCTGACTTTAAGAAATAAAGGAGTAACTGAAAAAAAAGCAAGCTAGTCACAGACATTTTCATCTACACTTGAAAAAAGCACACAAAAACAGCTAAGAGTGGTATCAGAAGTGAGTATATTTTTTTATGAAGAAAATTGGAAATGCTGCAGGAAATGATGGAGAAGCAAACAGCTAAACCAGGAGCTAGGTTAGAAAGGGACATCTCCCCAGAGCCCTAACAAATCCATCATAAGACCCTAGTGAAATGTTAAAAAACAAGGGGCTTTTGTAGTGTTTTTAATACTCCTTTATGTGACACAGGGTATATATTTACCATGAAGAGTAAGGCAGTATGCAGAAACTGAAAATACAATTGCATACTGGAAAAAGTTCGGTAAACACAACAGCATTTGATCAGACACACAAAGATAACAGACCACAGAAGGGTACAAATCATGTGAGAAAAACTGATAACGGTATATTTCAAAGAACAGGGAAGAAACCTCAGAGAAAGAGCTGGCAGAAAATATCACACAGGTTACACTTGCAGCTTAGTGAAAAGCCTAATGCAGCATTACAAAAAAGTACAATCTGCAACCAGCAAGCAAAAAAGTACCAACATGCATGGTGGGCACATAGGAAAAACGTAACTGGGTACTTTTACGACCCATTTTGTTCACTTTATATTAATGATATCTTTCTAATCACTTTATGTTTGTATCCAGGCAACAGGACCAACCATGCATGTAAGAGATCAGGATACTATTAATATATCTTTAAGCTGGGGCAGATGACAAATTTTTACAGAGGCAGTGAAGAATTCCAGGCCTTGTTTCTCCACCAACTGGAAAAACTCCACCACAAATCCAAATACCATCCCACTCACCCCCCAGATTATATGCTCTACTGCAATACAGCAGAAAACTACTCCCATCATGCAAATTATCATGCAATAAGCACCAGTTCCACTTCTATTATGTAATATAATTACTTGCAGAGGATGGAAAAGTATCAGTAAAAGCAGGAAATGGCTAATTGAGTCAATTCACAAACTCCTCAACCTGCTCTCCAGCACATCTGCAGAATCCTGAGAAAAGGAGGAGGACCCCGGGCCAGATTAACTTTGTTGCTGCCATGAACCTGATCTGCTGTCCAGCCTTCTCACCTTTAAATGAATTATTACAGTTCTTGTCCTCATCCTGTATCTCTTACAGAGCTTTCAAACTTGTAACATCAAAATGATTTACAGAAGACTCCTCCCAGTAAAGATAGGTAATGCATGTGAATAGTTAAAGGCAATGGGATTTTCTGGCCCATGGCAGAAAGAGTAGCACACCGACCTCTGCTAAATACAGTATCCATCCCCTCTCTCCAAAAGAAACGCCTGTATGCTATTAATATCCCAAGATGAAACTCAGCTGTATAAATAAAATCCCTCATTACAGCTGAGTCTTCATCATCTCTCTGGCAGCCATCACCATTTCCTCACAACAAAACTCTCAGGAGGACCTGCAGTACAGGGGTTTTTTTTCTCAAGTACACTGGACAGGAATGCAATCCTGGTTTTATTATCTTGTCTTGGCAGCTTAAGATTTATGAACAATTAGGTTGGAATTAAGGAAAAAGAAAACACATCAAAGCCCAAAGTTCTGTAGGGAGTACTCGAGTAAGTATTTGCAAGTCAGCATGGTTTAAAATGGAAACATACGGTCAGGAAGTCAAGGGGACCCTGCATGCTCTTTCAAGAGACTGACATGCTGGATGACCTCAACTACATCATTTATCTTTCCCACATTAAAAATATCTCCTTAAATGACCTTGCTAGGTAGCTCACTTTGAGAATTAAAAAATAAATACACTGTAAATCCTCCTATTATTATTACTACTGTTACTATGGGGGTTGGAACTGTCGTCAGTGAACAGGCAAGACATAATTTAATTTTCCTCAAATATTTATTATGCGACAACACAGCCATCTGTTTAACCTTCACTATATTTAGTTTGTCTTAAAAAGATAGAAGGAAAGAAAATACCAACTTTTGACTTCCATACATCCTTTCCAGCCATATATGCACTACTACATGGCCAATGTCCTTTCAACTGTAGTATCCAAGAAATTACAGGTAAGCAGAAAGAATTTCAGCTTGGATGAAAACAATCCCAACCACAAATTCATTCTCCAAGATACAAAAAAAGAGAACCTCTAGTTTTAGCAGCATATATTTTGACTTCAGCATTGAGAAGGAAAAACAGGATACGAAGGAAAAAAGTGGGACAAGAAGACATGGATGGCAATAAAGCACTGTGCACAATGACCACACGCTAAAAGAGAACAGACATCACAACATCACATATCTATACAAAATAGTAACTTTTCAATAGCATTAGCTTCTCTCCAGTGGATTATAATAAAAACCATCATTCTTAAGTAACAGCTGTTACACAAAGGTGCCTTTGGCATCCAAATGTATTCTGTTTGCACTCTTCTATGGAAAGGCTTCTCTTTTCCCTGTTTCCACTGTGTACTTCCATCAGCCTGTAAACAAAAATCTTTTAACATGTCAAACCACTGGGACTTAGAAATAATACAAATCAAGGAGGTAGCAAAGAATGTAAACTAATCAACACACACTGAGTGAATTTTTAAGTTAGGAAAACTAAAAACCAGAAAGCATCAATTAAAATGCACTCATCCCACTTTATTCTTTCCTATTCCCTCCTCTACTATTCCAAGCCTGAGACCATGAACCCCTTCCAACACACCTCAGGTCTTGGCAGCAGCATCCCTTACCATGCCAGTCCTGGTCCACCACTGCAATTCCAGTATACAGAGCTCAGCCCTAACTGGGAGTACACCCTAATTTTCCAGGGCTATTTATAAACTGTGATAGCACATCACGTCAGTCGTGCCTGTTTGAGAGGTCAGCCAACAGAAAACGGCACAGAGCTCAGGCCAAGAAACTCCAGCATATAGGTGAAAAAGCACAAGCCAGACACAAAAATGGAAAAAGATGCCCAAAATTATAATGCTTGTATTGTTTTAAACAGTTCCTTTTCAGATCTTCTGTTGCTGGCAAGTCTTCCTGGTTTTATCCAGCCAAAAGATAATCTGCTATAAGAGTGGTACACTGGTGTCATTATTTACTGGCACTTGATGATTGAATGGATAGCAAATGACAACTCCCATACACAGTATCAGTAATTTGACCTTCAACTACAGATGTGACCTTCTGTTCATAAACTGCTGTTTCCAAATACATGAAGCAAATAAATTTTTATAAAACTGTGACTAATAGAACCAATAAGAATCTGAATATTACCTTTTTGACCCCCACCAAAAAAACCTCAAAGAAAAGCCTAATCATTTAGGAGAGGTAGCAGCTGCTTTGGAAATACTTTTGTGTTTGTCACCAGCACAGAAACTACCCACTTACGAGTCACACTCCTGTGGAGCAAGGGTTGAGCACTGGCACAGGCTTGTAACCTCTCCTCAGTTTCTCAACAAGGACAAAGGTTTAGACAAACACAACAGCACATAGACTTCTGTCCAAAATGAGCCAACACTGGACTTTGTTTAAATTGAACATGGTTGGAGAACAAGTTGAAGATGTGCCATTGCCTGATCCATCCAAATAACAACTAGATCTACTCTCTGTTATAGGTATACTCTGTTACAGTCCTTGAGCACATCACAAAAAAGGGGGGAACCACTCCCCCCTTGAACTACATTTTTCCTCAATCGTGTCAAAACTCTGCATTTATTTTTAGTGTTTATCTGCAATGCAGAATACATTTCTATCAAATATTTTATGGCCAGTTTAATCATCTGAATGTAACACCTTGTTTTTAATGGGATATTTGTAACTGCTTTGTGATCTGATAAGAATCATAATTATTTAAACACTTCAAAAATACATAAGAAACTCATTCTGAATTTGGCCTAAAACTCATTCAAATCAGTTCCTACCATCTGTACTGTCCAGTTCCAGGCATTTCAAAGACTAGCAGAAGAAAGCCTTGAAGACAAATTTGCAAAACAGGAATACAGAAAACCAGTCCTTCTTACTCTTGTTTACAGTTATGTAACTTGAACTCAAAGAAGCTGTCCAGCAGACCTTAAAAAGTTTGATTCCATTTGCAGGATTTATCTATATAACTGACACATAAATAAAAGATTATTTTTGACCCTACACATTTTTAACCTCTATTATGTACTGTAGCAATACGTTCCACACAGTAATTTGTGCAGTGAGTGAAATATATTTCCTTTGGCCAGAACTGAATTTGTTACTTTCCAGTTTCATTGACAGTTTCCTTTTTTGATGACAGCAAGGTATCTCCAACTAAACCACTACTTCAAACAAAAAATCATCAATATCCCTTTTACAAGATCTTTTTTACAGAGAAACAATTTCACAAATAGAAATGGCTCTGCAATCACAGTAATTCATAAAGATGCTGCAATTATTATGAAAGATACTGACAATGCATGCACTGCACATTCTCTGCCTATGTTTCTTAAAAGCAGGATTACCCTTTTTGTGGTGCTGCAGTACGGCTTGAAGGGCAGAGCTTAGAGCACCTTCCTCACAGCTTAACACCCAGGCCTAGGAACAACAGGACCAGCAATACCATTATCATGAGGAATGATGATAAATACAACATTTTCTGAGCATGTCAGCACAACTGTGGTATATCAGAAAGATTCATACCTCCCTTGATGGTTGGAACAGCTGTATGTATCAGCCATTCACTGGAGTGCTATTCTTTTGAACTTGCCTTTATATGTGATTCCTACCTTCAGAATGTCAAGTTTGAAGCAGCTGGTGTCCTCATGATGCCATTTTACTGAAATCTGAGGTAGCACATATAAAAACCAGCCAAACCACACATAAAAACTATTGAGATTACTAATTGTCAGAAAGAAAGAAATATAATGAACAATCCACTTGAGATTCCAATACAATAATTTTGTCTCTTCATCCACCACAAACTGTTAGAGCAGCTGAGTAGACTTTATACTTTTCACTGTCATAAACTTCTGTCCTGATCTGGCCAGAACTACTTAGAGCAGCAAAAGCCAAACCTCATCAGTGTGCTGGCTGGCTTCCTCTCCATTATCTGAAAACCTGAACAGAAACTGTGTGATCCTCTCCCCCATTAAAAAGCCTCATATAGCCATTAATTCATCTCTTGCAATTAATGGTGTCCCTGAAATAGACTAAATATCTTGCTATCCATCTTCAAAGGTACTCTTACTTGATTTCAACTGTATTGTATTGACAGCTGGAAAACATGGATGGATATCTAAGTACTGCTAAAGAGACCTAGCATTATCTCCCTGATGTTAGCCATCAGAGTTGTACTTGGGTCAAATAATCTCTCCATTTATTAGAAGAACAATTCCAGATGATTCAACAGTTTTCTGATAGGCCTAATGATGAGATCACCACTAATTCTGAAATGACAAAAGCTTATGCAATGGTTTTGAGTCATTTGATGCTGGCAATAACCAAGTAGAGATGACATTGTGCTTTTCAGATGCACATAAAAAGGTCTTTTGGCACTTTAGAGAGAGGTTATGACAAAGAGTATTCAGTCTGGATGAGCCAGAGACATTCAAAGTGTTCATAGAACAAAATGTCAGTGAAACAGCATTCTTCAAGACTTTGGCATGTTTATCTAATGCTAAGAAGTTAAATATGATAGATATTCACTGAGTTCCTCTTTGTCAACACAGGCTGTAAGTGAAGATGCTTGACTCCCTCTCTGAAGCAGCAAACACAGACACCACATCTATTGCTACCCCTTTCACTGCACTGCTTCCAGTCAATCTGTGACAATTCAGAGACATCTACTTGGGGAACCAGCATTTTAGCAAGTTTTTTGAAAAAACAAACAACAATATGTAATCTACCCACAAACACTGAAAAGACAAAGATCTGTCATGCAGATAAGATACTGCTCTCCTGTTTCTCCCCTTCTATCCTGGGAAACTCAGTTTAACAATTTCCAGAGTAATCTGTGCTCTACTGAATTCACCTGTTGTTACCTTTCCTTGAAATAGTACTGACAAATAAATAAAAATACTTCCTTGCAAATTAAGGAGTCAAGGAGCAGGGTTATAGTAGTTTCCACAGGTACCAATGTATGTTATGGAGATGAAATAAAAGGTAAGAGCACTTCACAAAAGGTGCTTAAGCAAATATCACTTTTCGTTTGATCCTAAATAATTACTTCTAGCACAGACAAACTACCTAGAGCTTCAAAACAGCTGAATTCAGCATTGGGTGCAAAATGAAAAGATCAATCACAAATCAAGATCTCCTTTTAAAAACATTTTTAGAAGGACTTTTCTGCCTTTATTTTCCCTCTTTTGCCTAAGTTTCTCTTCCAATCCTTAACACCTTGCACGGTAAGTTTGTTCTTTAATACAGAAAAATGTAGGCAGTGTCTCTTTCATTTTGAGTACTGCTGAAGAGGCAGAGGAAGGTGACTGACTTGCTGCTTGGGTTTTTTTAATCCATAAGCAAAGTCTGCGACTGTCTCCTGTCGCAGCTTTCTGGGAGATCTAAGGCCACTCCACCACCAGCCCTCCTTCCATCCCTAAGGTCAGCCCTGCACAGCTCTCCGAAACGAAGCTACAGCAGCCACGGGTCAGCAGGGAGTAACACCAGTGTTTGCTACATCCTATACTTCTTGTTCAATATGTATGCTGACTACACCAAATAAACAATTCAACAAAGTTACCAAAGAGGCAGACACGCAAAATTTGCATGCAGGTTGTCAGCAGCAGTGTTACAATGAGGTAGCCTTCTAACAGTGCAGAAGTGAAGCATTTTTTTTGTTTTAACATAGAGATCAACTTAGTGTTAACTTCTCTAGTCTCTTCAATGTGAAGATGTGGATTTTAACTA
Organism: Chaetops frenatus; assembly: GCA_013400775.1. Taxonomy (NCBI): domain Eukaryota; kingdom Metazoa; phylum Chordata; class Aves; order Passeriformes; family Picathartidae; genus Chaetops; species Chaetops frenatus. Next base: position 15,522 of record VZTR01031857.1, read on the forward strand.
GAAAATATGGAAAAATGGGTCTGCTTTAGTTCTAGTATCTAGAACCACTGATCACAAAGGTTTTTTTTTTTTTCCAGAACTGCTTAAAAATGAAGTACCAGACCACAGGACTTCTCAGGTGCATCAGCAAGTGCAAAACAAATGGGACTAATGTAACAAAAATACTCAGAGCTACAGAAAACACAGTAACTCCACTAAGAGCCCCCAGACTGAAATACCTACATACATGAATAACAAATGAGACAATTCTCCTGGAAAATAACGTTGAATTCTTGATGTAGAAAACAATAATAAAGTGCTAGTCTTTTCCTCTCTAAAAGAAACTTTAAACAGTGTAATTAGTGAAATAACTTTCTGATAATATGCCACTGGGATGAAAAGGGAGCCATACCTCTCTGAACTATTGCTTCAGTCTTGAGTCTAAAAGGATTTTATCTCATCCTTTTTTGTCTAAAGACTTTGCATGTTAGTTATTATGCTAGAATATATTCTGGAGCTGCACACTTCTCCACAGGCAACACAAATGCAAGTGATTTGGGTTGTTAGGAAATGGAGATGTATTAGGAGAGGGATCCAACCATCACTTATCCTACCATCTGTGGGATCTACTCTCCCAAAGTGGATTCTTGCCTGTCACCCGGCTCTGAGTTCCACAGCCACTGCATGCTATTCTTGCAGGCTTTTTTTTAACCTAAGGAAACACAATAGAAAAAGAGGCTGGCTTGATAAGGTAAAAGAAAATACCCCACCTGGACAAGATGACTGCAAAAGGAAATTGCCAACTCATAGCTCTGTATTAAGAATCACCTACCCTCAACCTCTCTACTCCCTTTTTCCCTAAAAGTGCTAACTTTATTGTTCTCCCCATATGCTAGCAAAGCCTCACTACCATTTAGGCCAAAACACTAACGCTGTTGTCACAGAAGAGAAGACCAAAGGACAAGATAAAGGAAGAAATTCAAGGTATGATTTTTTTCCCCCTGAATTCATTATTCCCCAAAGACAGAAAATAGTCTGAGCAAGCTCAGCTCCTAAGATTTAGTATTTCAAAGCTGTAAACTGCCCATATCACTCTTAAACACTAGCAAGAAGTAATACATAAACAATGCTTACTCATACTGTTGGGTTCCAAAACGTCAATTAATACCAGGGGATAGAAAATAACCCTCAGTCTGTAGCATGCTTTCGTCCTTACAGTAATTACAATAAAGCACATATAGATGGTAGAATTAAATGAACAAGTTCTGAAAAATTAAATTTTTCCACTGTATTTTTATGCTTTGTGCAAGTTAGAACTTGTTTTATTTAAGAGGAACATATCAAAATTGCTCAAACAAAATCAATTCTGATATGTTCTATCTTATCAGTGTTTGTCCTCACAACCTTCTGAATGTGGTGGTGTACATCCATAGACACGCCTCCACGTGTGTCTCTCCTCCTGTCTAGAATTCCAATGTTAAAGCAAAATCCTAAATTACAAACTCCACTACAAAAGCATCCCATGGTATCACATGGGCTGAGCAATCATCTGATATGCCACAGGGGCATCTTGAGCTAACTATAAGTTACAGCAACTACAGGTGGTCATTCTCAAGGTGGAAGAAGTACAGAACTGAAGCAGCATTGCCAAAAGGTTTTAGGTTTTCTCTGACAGCCAGGTCTTCAGATTCAGAGACCTAGATTCCATCCAAGGCACAGGAAGAAGGCACAAAGCTTTGTATCTACTTCTGCTATCTGCACCTTAGCTATTTCGTCTTCTTTACTCTTCCAAAACCTGTCTTTCCCATCTAACTTTCTCGTGTTCCTTGTGCCACACTTGCCCGACCTCTCTGGTCATCTGTCAATTCCCTGTCTAACATTTCTCTTTTGGCAACATGAGCTGACAGATGCAGTACTCTCCTGACTCAGTATTTTCCATTTCATTAGCACCCAAAAACCTAATAGCACCTCAGTACATCTGCCATTTCTATGAACCCCATTAATATCCTCAAATCAGACTGAGATTAGCTCAGCTGGTTGAAGCATGGCACTAATAACAAGGTTGTGATCCCTGTATGGGCCATTCACTTAAGAGCTGGATGCAATGATCCTTGTGGGTCCCTTCCAACTCAGAGTATTTTGTGGTTCTGCAATCTTTTTTCAACAGCCACAGTTCCCACAACCGAGAAGCATCAGCTTCCACCTCTTTTAACAATCAGTCTGTACCCTGGCCTGCTCCAGCTCACAACACTGAGATGTCCCAGTACAGGAGCTCCCTCCTCTCCCCTCTATACAGAAACTGCAGAGTCCAGGCTACAGGACAGCTCCTCAGTTTTGGGGCAGTCCAGTGCTGACCATATCCAACAGGCACGGATCAGCAATCCAGAGGAGACATCAGGCTCAGGCCCAGGCTCACACATGCCCAGTGGTGCTGGCATCTTCTGCATTTCTAACCAATCCTACAAGTCTTAAGCATGGTCAAGATATAGCTATTCCCTTGACATTGCATCTCTCGGTTAATTCTCATGGGAACATAAGAGTATTCAAGGCGTAATGCCAATATCAGTAACCACATACTACATCTATACATACTTCTATTCTTTTTGATAGTCAAAACCATAGTAACAGATACTCATGTTCACTATAGTTTATATTTACTATCTCTATTAAAAAAAGACTCCAGCCTCCATCCTAAGATTCTCTAGAGCAAAGAAACCTGCTACACTGCTCAGCTAAGTTGCCAATTCTTATCCACCTACTAAAAAAAAAAAAAAGTGAGACTACTTTTTTCCTGGAAAGCTAATTAAGGGATGGTGATACAGACTAAAACCCCAGCAAAGAAATGCTGCAAACACTGCATGTACTAGCCCCCAAAAAGACTCTATGCTTCCACCATCTTCTGATAAAAATTTATGTGATCAACTGCTGCAGCTGACTCGCTCTATTTACAAACACTTTAAATACTGTTACCTTTTGCTGAAAAGTAAGCTGGAAGATTTCCAAGGCAAAGGTAATGTGTGTTATATACTTTGAAAACACACAGTGTAGTTTAATAAATGTTTATCATTACTTACTTGCTGGAAAAAAGGAATAAAATGAAGCAAAGTACAAAAGCCAAAGAGAGTCTCATTTTCTCTTTTTCCAATTTGCATACCTGTGTTGGGAGAGTCTTTTGATAAGGCCAGTGGCCAACCAGCACAAGTTATTTAATTGTGATGAACAGCATGATGTTGTGTGATAACAGCTCAGAAGGCTGGGAAATAGCACTTGGTGAAAATCAATAGAAGCCGTTAGGAGCAGAATCTTCAGAGATTTAGAGACATCACAGATCTCTCTATGCAATGAACTTTCCTGAGATAAAGCTTCTCTTTAGAAGAAGCCCCACTGTGCAAAGCAGTGCCCATGCAAAGTCACACAACAAACAGCTCTTCAACCTAGAAATAAACCGCTTTAGAAAATGTAGCTTTTTACTGACTTTTGGGTCTCCTTCTGCCAGCTGACATCCTTCTCCAAAGCAACAAAGTAGAATGTCCAATATCTGTAAACTACCTTAGATCTCATAGCAACAGAAGAAAAACATTACACTTCAGTCTTTAAACAATGCAATCAGGAAGCACTCTAACAGAAATTGCCACGTCAGATATCAAAACTGGGTGGCAACTGGTTTGTAATTTCTGGCACAGGGCCTTCCAGTCCCAGAACCATTCAGAAAAATAGCTGGCACACAAAGATCAGAAATATCAATATTGATTAAAATTACATTCCAATGTCAAAATTTTAAAGCCATATGAAATTTTCAGACTGCTGGGCCTTGGGGAAAAAGAAGCAAAGTTGGCTTTCCAAAAAGGTTTCTGATGTCCTGGAAAATACAAATTGGTAATGCTGTAAAAGCCAACACAGCAGCAAGAATAAAATCTGCCTACTGCAGGTGCTCTCAAGCTCACCACACACAGCCCTCTCTTTTTCTCACAAACCATCTGAGTACAAATGCTCAGGAAGAACAGGGCTTACCCCGAATTCTTAACAGGGTGACACACTTCACTGGAGTTAGAAGCAGACAAATATGGTAGAGGTAATATTATGACTGCCTGGCTCTTGGAAGGGCCAGGGGGCTCTGATGAATGGATTTATTGCTGTAATCTTGAGCCAAATGCCTAAGGGTGACTGCTATTTCAAATCCTCTAAAGCCTGAGAAAACAGATAATCCATTGTTTAAAGATTTTAACTAAAAAAGACCAAGGTTGCAAAGCCTCAGGCAGAAAGAACAATGAAACACTAGACAGGAGAACACTTTCCATTAGTTTGCTGCCCACATACTGCTGTGCTTTGCACACTATACAAGAAACAGCAGCAACTGGACCTTTATATTAAGAAAGCTTTTACTGAAGAAGGAAAAGAAAGGGGATTTCTCTGCCCAGTCTTATAGCTACCTGCTCCCAGACGCACGACACACCAAAGGTTTTAAGCCCTAGCAGTGATTAGTTATATGAGCTACATAAAATAGGCACAGAATTTTTACAGCCCTTGGCACTGCCAATGAGGCCCCTTTAATAAAAGGCCTCAAGCTGAATACTTAATAATGTAGCACTCTAAAAAGTCAGTAGTCATGTACAACTTCTGCAGCTAGTACATTTAAAGTATGACTGTGCTGTGCTAGCAGTGTAATGGCAATGCTGATCTCGTGCAAGAAGCTTGCCAAGCCAAAACAATGCATTGTATGACTTGCCTCCCAGGAGAGACTGTAACAGAAGAAAAAGTACTGCACTCACTGCTCTCAAGTACTGCTTCCTAGAATTTGTCATTTCCAAACCAAATAATAATTAACCAACATTTCTAAGAAATTTTGTTTGACACCTTCTCATCACTGCCTAAGATGATCTTAACAGTAACAGTGATAGGACAAAGCATCTTCTGCACCAGTATTAACAACTCAAAGCTAGATTCAGATCAGTATTAGTCAAAACTAATTTGTACTTGTTTCTTGTATTCCACTGATTTCTGCAGTGTCAGTGAAGCCAGTCTTACAAGCAGAAAAAAAGTGATAAGAAGTCTCCTTACATTCACAGGATGAATTTCACTGCAGTAGCCAGCTTGTTTCCGCAACTTTACATGAAAAAGAAACCCTGCCTCACTTTTCTTCCTGCATCTCCTTTCTTTTCCTTCAAGACAGATGGAATCAAGCTAGATAAGATTTTCTAAAAAGCATTAGTAAGGCTAGTTAATCTCAGTTAAAATCTAAATTTTAAGACTTGAGTGTGTTACATCCTCATGTCTGTGCATACAAGGTCATTCTCATTTCATTCAGCTGAGAACTCCCTCATGTTATTCTGGCTATCATGGAAGTCCTGGCATTTGTGGTCACAAGCGTTGCAACACTTCCCCAACTCTGTCAGCAGTTTCATAGCTACACTGGAAGACACCCGTGGCAAGAGGTCATGACTGCAAATGAGGATGGAACTCCATATGGCCCCAAGAAAAGCTACAATTTCCCAACAGAGAGCTGGTAGCAGAGACTGTGTAGCACCAGAGTGAAAGAGTTGCAAAAACAGGACAAAATGAGCAGATCTCTCAACACTCACTTTCAAGCTTGGTGTTATCAGTCCCATCCCCATCAACCAAGCATGAGGTTTCTAAATCTCTAACCCATGAAGACCAAACAACATCTACATCCCCATCAAATGCTCTCTCCAGATAAAGCCTAAAGAAGTGAAAACCAGAATCTTGCATTTGTGGTTTACACCCTAGAGCAGTATGAAGACGCATTTGGCTGTAGTTTTCTTAATTTGGCTCATTTTTGAAAGCACTCAGTATACTTTAAAACCAAAGCCTTTACCCTTCAAGAAGAGCCCTGCTTCCAGTGCAGACACTGTATCAATTTCCACTGCCTTGTCTCCGAGCACTGCCTGGAGCTGATCTTCACCCTTGCACAGGATGCATTTCAGGAAGATATTACTGCAGGAAGGGGAAGGGGCCTGAGCACTCCCAGCAATTTCACTCCTCGAAGATCTGTCCAGAATAGTATCATGGGACAGACTGTCCGTGCAAGGGTGCTAGGAAAAATTGTTGAGGAAAACACAGAAACATGATTATTTTTTTTTTTTAATATGGAAAAAAATATGGAAAAAACCCAAGCCTAAGAACCATTCCATAGAAACATAACTGGTTTTCTGACATAATGTGTCATGTCTTTCTGGTAAATTGCACAGAACCATAGAGATAACATAGCACTGCTCCTCAGAGAAACTGGGAAGTCTTGGAGTAGATGAAAAAAAAAAAAAAAAAGTGCAGAACCTGTGAACCCATGGTTGGTCTGTACCTTGATCAAAGTGACTACTTTGCTCTTCCCCTGGACTCATTTTCTTCAGAAACTACTACTGCTATTACTTCTTCAATCTTTCCCCTTACAAGAAATAAGCAATATAAAAATTAATCCAGTGTCCAATTAGAAGTGGAAAAGAACAGGCAGCAATGAAGGACTGCAGTTACTGGCTCTCAGTCTGCTAGGCAAGCAGCTTGGCTCTTATCATGCTGCTTCTTTCCAGAACTGTTTTAGAGTTTCTCATGACCACTGCTAGTTAAGGCTAACCTAAAATTAAAAACTTTGCAGGACTGATGCAGAGAGAAGTAGCACAAGACTCCTCTTCAGCTTACACCATGGGAAACTGTACTTAGGTGACCATCTGGCATGTCTTTAGATGGTCACTCCTCTCCTCCAAAGACAGCTGCCCTGGCATGCCATCAATCCATCTTATCCTCAAGGTACTCTGTGGTGTGCCAATACAAGAGCATTTGAGCCTGACTGGGCTTCTTACTGACAAGTAACGTTTTCCCTTCTGGAGAACGATAAAGCAAAAAAGGAGGTTTGTTTTGTCCTGTTATTTTAATTTCCACACGAGTTTCTTGATCCTCCTTGTGAGTTCTTGCACCAATACAGAGAAGTGTCACTATAGGATTGGATTGCTTTCCTCATTGGTAGTATCAGTTTAAATGCAAACCAAGAGAAGTATGTTCAAAGGGCAGCTTCACCCTGTTTTCATTTAGCAATAGGAAAATGCTAGGACTACCATAAAAATAATTATACCACAGCTCTACTATGTGCATGGGAGTTAACAACCTCAGAGAAACATTATGTTCAACACCAACTGCAATTATGACAATCCCTGAACACCAGTTTGCTCTTAACCTGCCCACATACACAACACAAGACCAAAAAGAACTTTTGAGCTCTGCCTGCTACCACAGGACTGTAGCATCATGTGTGGCTAGTGTAGAATTTGTATTTATAAGTAATGCTGAGAAAGGCAGACATCAGTATTTTGTTTGAGGCAAAGCAAGTGTTCCTGCAGAAAGCTTTGTGTTTATATGTTTACATGGACTTGGGCCATGGAAACACACCCTGTTCCATGCACAGTTACAGGATACTAAAACATAGATGCGAGCACATGATAACAGCACGTTTTTGTGGTAGCCGTGACTCAGGAAAGCAGGCTTTACTCACATCGTGCTTTGATACAAGAGACCAGATTAGAAAAAAGAACATAAAGGAAGGATATGGATGGAAGTCTCCAGACAAAACTAAATCAGGAGACAGTGACAGATCTCTGCTTACGAGGAAGATGATTATGACTCAGCCATAAGTAAAGCACATGAATTTTGAGCTTCAGGATCACTGAGTGAATCCAGAACATTTAATTAAGAATAGAAACAATTAAATTACAAGTAAATTAAATACATTATTTGTAACCAAAATGGGGACAGGGGAAAGCTTGATGTTTCAGAGGTGTTCTGGACAATAGATCAGACACAGAGACTAGATTTATGCCAGGTTTCAATGCTGAAATGAATCTGCCTCTTCACGACTGCTAGACTGGGCCAGGATCCTACTTTATCCCACTGAAGAAGCAGGTTTAACACTACAATAGCTCACATCATTCTCCTGAAAGTGGATTCACACAGCTGATGAAAGAGGGAGCTGCAGCAGCCCTCATACACAGACACTCTGTGTTGATCGATGCTATGCTAGTTTCTGTCTGCTCTTTCTCTGCAGCCCTCAATAACTGGAGGGATAAGCAGTTTTCCAACTGTTCAGTGATGATAATTTCAGTTCTGTAGCTCCATTGCTGAGACAAAGATGCCACTTCAAAGACATCTCTATGCTTGAAACAGACCTACACACAGGCGATGTCCAGAAAAGAAAGACAAACAAGACATGGGTGATGACTCTTGGATTCAAGAGAATGACATTTTAAGGGATCAAGCAAAACATCAAACTTTTCTCCACTGAAATTTCTGCCTTTTATTAGATGGCACAAGAGTTCCCAGTCTGCTGTGCTCCATGTTCATCTTGGGCTGTTAAATATTAAGAGGTATTCAACTTGATGTGAAATTCATCTCAGTCATGCAATGTGCCACTGTGTTGGGCCACTCCAAACCTGACCTCACCATTTGTTCAAAGTTAAGCTTCCAGCAGTGCAAAACCCAGACTGTACAGGAGGGAAACCAGTCTCTTAACAGAAAAAAATCATAGGCCAGTACCAGACATTTTGACATTCTCCTAGCTTAGAGTCAACTACAATTTCTGCAGCTAGGTTTTGAATCAAAGACCCACCCACGATTTGGTCTGACTTCTCTGGGAAAGGCACGGCTGTCCACGACCACAGTAAGGTCCTGGTTACCACTTACAAAGGAACCCAGGCTGTTGAACAACTTAACCACAGAGACAAGGGCAAAGATAATCGACAGCTGCAGAACAAGCTGTAACAGTCAGCACTTGCAAAAGCTTTCAGAACAAAGTGTGAGTGGCACAGAATCCCTACATCAGCATCAGCTTAAAAAGAAAAATGTACAGAAAAAATGTTCTAAATATGGGAAAGGTAGTTGAGATCAGAAGAGACAAACTTACATAATTAATAGTGAAGATAGTAAAAATGCTACACTGAAAAGCAGTCCAGGATTAGGAGCAAGTTAGTTGTCACTCTGGAAGGTGTTTAACTTAGCTTCCGCTCAGACACTTATCCTGCTGACATTCTCTACCTCTGGAGTGACATTCTCAGTTTTTAATATATTCAGTGGAAAAACAAAAAAGAACTTCCAGCAAGTGATTCACCGCAACAAATGTGGACATCTGCTTCAGGGTAGATTTAAAAATGAAAGTGCCCTAACATTTAACATAAAGGGAACTTAAAGTACCTGGCTCAGATGTGGACACTTGAGCTGTATTTACATACCAGATCTTCTCATGTAATCAGACGAGTCCAACTCTCATCATCCAAGAGAAGCCAGAACTAACCATTTTAAAAGCTCTTCGTGAAACAAAATTTTCCATTCGCTCTAAAGCACTCTAAAGTAAGGGCTAGAGAGCTAATGCAAAGTCATTCAGTAAGAGGTTCTTAAAACAAAAATAGACATTTGTAAATGTTCTGTGGTTCTTCTAACCTTTCTGAAGTAAATCTCAAGTTTCTCTGCTTTTCTAAATTGAGCTCCACTACTCACAATGTAGCACAGCTAAGGTCTATCATTCCACTGTTTTCTTTGAGGAATTAATACCAAAGTGATTGAAAATGTAAGAGTTAAGATCTGTTGAAGAGCTCTAAAAACCCACGTGCAAGCTCTGATTTTACTTCAGAAGTACTGCCAAGCAAATTAGCATTAATTAGAGACAAACTTAAAGACCAATAAAATATTAGGCTAATGGAATAATCTGAAACTGTAAAACTAAACACGATCAAAGGAAAACAAGTTGCTCCATCACCTAATCTAATGGCCCTGACACAGGAGCCTCCCAACACAAACCACTCCGAGGAGTGTAATATTCTTGGAGAGTTCCTAAGGCAGAACTGAAGGATGTAGGAGACTGGAGAAACAAAGAGAAGACAAAGGACAGGGTGCTGGGATTGTGCACTCTCAAAGAGACTGACCAGATGGCAGACCAGAACTGCAAAAAGAGATTAAGAAGGGATAAAATTGTCATTTTGCTGTACCTCTTTCCTCTGTCATCAGTTATGCCAACCCAGCTCCCAATCCAACAAGTGAATACAGAGCAAAAACATACATCAATAAGTAAAAGCAGCAGTGATCCCTGACTCTGGAGAGAGCTATGACTTGTTGGTGTGCCATCTAACACATGCAGCTTTATTACCTACTCTCTCCCCCAATGTCGAAACCCTCCCTGAGGAGGCAACCTCCTCTTGTGAGCCACTGTACTGGGATGGGAAAGTAGGAGAGGAGTGGACAGACTCTGCTGTCTCTTGCTTTACAGAGGATGCCCTGGACAATCTTCTCTACTAATGGAGATATTTCTAAAGGGGGGGAAAAAAAATTCAGAATAATGCACTGCAGTATTGAGAGAAAACAGATCAGGCTAGTGCAGTACAACTGTATCCCACACTCCCTCACTTCCATTCCACACTCAAAACGTGTGACAAAATGCTGTAGATGTAAAGTGCAGTGTGAGACACCCAGAGCATAGGGACCACCAGCACCAGGACCTGCACAAGCCCCGTACACAGAGCAAAAGATAAAATCTATCTCTCCTTTTTCAACCTCCTTTGATTCTGGGGAAAAAAATATGAACGCTGGTATCTGATCACTGTTTATGCTTATCACTTTTAATGCATAGCTTCATAATTTTTATTTAATGACAAATATAAAATTCACTTAATGGAAAGGAAGAGGGCACTATTGTAGACTAAGTTAAGGTGGTAACATTTCTGCTTGTGAAGAGCTGCAAGCACTGCTGGTACTCCACATCTGCAACCCCAACAGGAAGAACAGCTGTGGTTACATACAGCTACAAACACACTTGTAAGAGACAGGTATTTCCAAACAGCTTCTTGGTGTTGCTAGTACATAAGCAAGTGCTGCATGAAGCTGTCCTTTCTTATTTTGCATTATTCATTTTACTTGACAAATTTAAAAGCAGGCTAAGGCTATATAGAGAGAGCATGTGCCCATCCCTCTCCTTGTTTGAAGAGTTTGGGCAGCTTTAAAAAACAAGCAAACAGCAAATCCCATTTCTGTGAAAACAGATCTTGCTACACTGCCCAGCATAAGCCACAAATATTTTGAGAAGGTCCAAACTGCACTTACAATCTTCCCAAAACCCTCACATTCACTGCTAAATCAGCTGGCTTACTAAAAAATATTAGAGCAGGCAAGAACATGATGGAGGGTATCATCCTGGTGCAGAAGATAAATTCATGACTCATGTATAGAGAATTCTACTGCATTTTTAACAGAGAACATATGGATTGAATCTAGTGATCTGTATAATTTCCTTTCAGGATACAGGTCTATATCGAAAAACAACTGCCAGAGGACAAAGACCTTCAAATATCACTATGCAGGAAGATCAGGTAGGGCTTTCATCTGTACACTCCACTAAATCTTTCAGTGGTGATTTAAGACATAACTGTGCTCCACAGCTCTACTGGAGATTCCTGCTTGCAGAGCAGGACCAGCAAAGCAAAAGGTCTGTCCATACCTTCACTGCTGCAACACACAGCCTGCCATCTCCAGCAGCTGAAGCAGAGGCACACAGTCCCTTTTGATTTTACTGTAGTGGGAAAACTGCCAGGGTAAAAGCAGGGGGCACAGCTCCGAAAAAAAGAAAAAGAAAACCCAGATGTTGAGACTTTCAGAGCTGATGTCAGAACACCCGGAGATCAGGCAGGAGCTGCACCAGCGCACGGTGTCTGCAGACTGGGCTGTTACAGGCCAGAGGTGAAGTGCCTCAGCACAGACATAATGAAATGCACAGCCTCACCTCTTTGCATTATGTTCAATTAACCAAACCAACTGTGTTCAGCAAAGTCACAGGGAATCTTCTAAAGACAGCTAATGTTGCTTTGGCCCTTCTAAAAATATGTTCCCAGTACTAGCATCCAGCAACTTGGATGTATTTGCCTTGAAACACACAGATTGGAAAGACAGCTAGAAAGGAAAAAAATGGAACTCATAAGACCCCTGCATCAGCAAAGCAAGAATAGAACTAGAGAAGCAGAGAGAGCAAACAGGAGCATTCACCTCAGTTATCTCCTGAATCCAGGACAAACCCTCCACTCATGGCCAGTGCTGCCACCACTGACTGCCTGTGTGCTGCTGCTGCAGCATCACTGCCTTACACCCACAAACTCCATTGCAGCTGCCTGTTGAGCTGGAAACCTGATACACTGCAAAGGCTGCTGACAGCCAGAGGCTGCTCCCTTGTCGTTAAAATATCCTGTAATAAATTACATTACAGATTGGGGAAAAAGATTCGGAAGAGCGAGAATTAAAACACAACCTTACGAGATCTAAATGAGACCAATTAAAGGAGATTTGCTACAAGTGCTGAGGGATTTTGACCTGAGCTGTAATCAGGGATAGATATGCATTCCTTTAAAAGAGGAAAATGAGCAAGAGATCATGTGTAAACAACTCTGCCAATTAAAATGAAATGGATTATCTTATCTGTGCAGCTCTGCTCAGAGAATCACCACATATTCCAGATATGCCACAGAGAGATCTGAGACAGTCATTCAATCCTCTGAAACAAGGCTTGGTGATGGGGAGATAGGCTGTGGTTCAGGTCACATCAAAACCTCAGCTGCATTTGGTCATTTCCCTTTCCTCCATTTTTTTAAAAAAGCAAACAAACACGGAATTATAAACATAAATACAAAACAAGGCTCAAGCTATTTTTACCAGGCCCCTACATGAATTGTGATACAGATCAGACTGAAGGTTAGGCACAACAGTAAAACATGCTTTATGCAAAATCCATGCAGCAGATCCTACCATCACTGCACTACTAGATGCTGCTGGGAGAAACAGCTTGCCTGGGCACACGCTCATGTCCTAATAAACAACTGCACATATTATACCATACCTCAAAACACTGACTCTCAATTTTTCTGTATCACAATCCCACTTTGCTGCCAGATTGGCCCCCACTCTCCAATTCTGACATCCAGTCTGAGAACCCATACCCATGAGCAAAAGTAATTTCTGCAACTGGAACAAAAAATTTGACACAGACAGACGTACCACTACTCCTGCTCTGTGTCCTTGCTCTCAGCTCATTCTGAGCTGCACCTTTTTTTCAAATTTCAGTTCTTCATAGTTCATAGATACATGCAAAAAGGCAGTTTAACAAAGGCTAAAGAAGTATTGAAACAGAGGAAGAGAAGACCCATTAGGAAGCCATATTCAAGAAGCAATAAGGAAAACAGTACCACGTGCTTAGGGGAGAACAAAAATAGAGAAGAACAAACAAAAAGAGGAATTTGGGATAAGGAAGAAAAATTTAAGAAGAAAGAAACAACTGGACAAGATCATAACTGTAAGAGACATGTACTCCTTCACAGCTGCTGACAGCAGAAAGTTTTTAGACCATTTTATGCTCGTTTTCAGATTTAAGTACAGAGATTTTCCACTGGAGTCAGGCTGGTTTTGAAATCAACAATCTCAACACAGCACAGTCACTTTTGTGCCGGGTGAAGAACAAACTAAAATGCCTTTCTATGTCCATTCTGCCAGCAGATCAGTGATCTCAGTGCCATGAGAACAGCTGCACTGAGAAGCCCAATGCAGAAACGCTGCACAAACCCACTGTGGACAGAGTGCCTCAGGTGTCTTTGTGGAGCAGCTTCCAGGGCTCAGCTCTGGGATCGCTGTGCGGGTGCAGAGCCAGCTCACACGGGCAATGTCAGCACGTGTGGGCACCCAGGCCAATAGACTCTTGGGGCTGATGCTAAATTTCTAATTTTTTCTGGCTCTTCGGGTGTTTTTGTACATGACTTGTCCCTCCATACTGCCATTATCCAAAATTTCCCAGTTCAATTACCACAGATAATTGACAGCACATAACCTGAAAAACTCATCAGAAGTTTCTAGTTTACCTCTGCCACAAAGGACAAAGTTATATTTCCTAATGAGAAACGCACATGCAATTAACAACTCTGCATACTTCTTTGGCAAAACTGGTCACAAAGGATCCCAGTGTAGAGTAGCATAACTTGTGGCTGAATTCAGATGTGTGACATTTGCTCACTTCTAATTCAGGCAACACAGTTTACTCACTCTTGCATAAGCAAACAGGGATGTCTCGTGCTTTTATTGATCACTTTACCTCTGCAAAAAATGTTTTAACAACTAAAATATGATGGGAAATACCTCAGGAACGATTCCTCACGTGCCATCAGCTTTCCCTAGATAATTTTTTTGTGTCTTTATGGTAACACAACTGTACCCGCGCTTGGCCTGCTCTGAGCGCAGCCCCCAGACAGCAGCGTGTGCAGCACGGGCAGTGCAGCCGCAGCCTCACCACGGGGACCGGAGCATCCCCTGCCCCGGTGCCCGCAGACTACTTCGGCGCCGGTCCCGCCGTACTCAGCAACCGCGCCGCCCGCAACACGACGCCGTGGGTTAAACAAAGCTGAAGTGAAGCCGGGAGCGCAGCTCCGGCCCAGGTCCCCGCTCCCGGCCGGCGGCCGGAGCACAGGGGGGCTCCGAGGGGCGGCAGCCGCGATGGGGCAGGGGCGGCCGCTCCCAGCCGCGCGTCGGGGGCCCGGCGTCCGCCAAAAGCAGCCGGGCACGGCTGCGAAACCTTCGGCACCGGGCACGGCGGGCAACGGAGCACCGTGCTGGGGCACGGGTCCCCCAGAGTGGGCTCCCGGCGGGTCCCCCGGCTGCACAGGTGGCTCCGCGGCGGGGGGCAGCGCCCTCCGCACGATTTGCCACAGCTCGGCCCCCCCGCCTCCTCCCACGCCCTGGCCGCCC
>VZTR01031857.1:30506-70225 GCA_013400775.1 Chaetops frenatus
GCCGCGGCCCGGTGCTGCCCGGCACAGTCGCGGCCGCCGCGCTGCCGGCAGCGCGGAAGGCGCGGGATGCCCAGGAAAGCAGTAGGTAGGACTTGACACTGCTGTGACATCGCCGATAGCGGCCTCCCGAGAAACACAAACACGTACGGTACAATTTGCTACGTTAAAAAGGTGGAGGATATTGTAGCAAGAAGCCAGAATGGGATGTGAAGCCACATCACAGAAACATTTATTCCCAGGGGAGGCTGGAGGGGTGGACAGTAGTCTGGGAGTGCTGTTACATGGTCCTGCTTTTGGATCTGCTGTGGTGAAAGAACGCACTACGCTGCAGATAGTGAACATTTGGGACAGGTTAAAACGACTGGGACCCTGAGCAGTCAAAAGTGACAGAAGAGGGGCAAGCAAAGGGAAAGCAGGTGCTCAGGGAATAAGACCTTATGTTGGCAAAGTACTGCTTCCCATCCTGCTGTCAGAGGATTGCTGGCACCTTGTGAATAATTCTCAGAAAACGCTCAAAAGGCAACACAATATGTAGATTTGCTGTACAGGAACCTTTTCCTCTACTGAAAAGTTTAAAAAGCTGGAAAGCCATGGGTTTTGGACACATTTATAGAGGGCTTTTAGTCTTCAGTGAATCAATTTGTACCTGAAGCACTGACCATGCTTCTGCAAGCCTGTTAAGCCCACGTTAGCAGGTGAATAGAATCACTGAAGAAAAGCAGACAAAGCTATGAGCAATCATATCTTCGTGTGCTTCAAAAGCCTGTTCTGCCTCTGGCTGACAGCACCCCCACCTCAGCAGAGGTTCATGAGGCAGCTGCTCCCACCACCTGCAGTTGTATCGCACAGGCCTGTGCTGCCAAAATACCCAGCAGCACATATTCTAACACGCGATTGCATTTCTGTTGAGTTAATGTAAACATGTGCCCCAGTGCTCACATCAGATAAATATCGTCCCCCTGCCTGCAGCCATCCCAAAGCTAGCGTGGCAGCAACAGGTGATGCCCAGTCTACCACAGACCTTGCACTTTCCAAAGCAGCTGATCAAATCTGAGCCAACAGAGGGAATGTGTGGCAGCTCAGCACTTTGTGTCATGTGCTTGTAGCATTTATCATCCAGTACTACATTCTGTGAAATGGGATATACAATTTCAAAGTATGATTTGATATTCAGGTAAAAAAAAAAAAAGTATTCTTTGGTAGCTCCCATCTCTTCCTCAGTCCAACCTATCTCAGTCATAGTGAGGGAGGGAAATCAGTGACAGGAGGGTATGCTGTACACTATAGTTTGCTATATAGGTAGCTTAAAACTCCATTTAAATATGCCATGGAAGAAAGTACCCCAAAACATCCCATCTCTCCAAAACCCTCCTCAAACCACTGGCACAGAATTGACGTGCTTTCCTTCTCTTTTCACCACAGAACGACTCTCCATCCCACTTTCCTCACTGCCTTTCTAGCTACCTCATACATAACTTCCTCTATTCACTTGTAAGACACCTTCAACTCCATCTTGCATCTCTGCTCTCTTCCCCACACTTCAGACCATTCCGAGTGCTTGGCTCTATGACTCCCATCTTCCAGGTTATCATACTGCTCTGTGCCTACCTTGCTTAGCATGTGCTACCCCAGTAACACTGCACTTCTCTGAAGCAATTTCTCTTTCTTAAGGTTACATAAACCATCTTTTCCTGGATATTCCATTTAATGGCTCAGGCCTGTTTCTTCCTAAAGAGAAAGTTGAAGTAAAAGATTAAATGTCTTGCTGTTTCTGTTGAGGCTCAATACAGTCTTTGTAATAGGTATGGAAGATTTTTACTGATATTATAACAGATTAGAAGGTGTTAAAACTTGCTAACTTACCATATATAAAAGAATTTCCACAATAATACTGTTTTGGAATGAACAAGACTGAAATCTATTTACAATTCTTAAAAACATTTAAGACTATGCCAAGTTTGGGCCTTTTCTTAATACAAGAAAAATATGTTAAATCTAAAGCAATGAATTTCAAATGTCACTTTAGTAGAACATATATTTTTTGTATAAGTAATTTTTTCAGTTGATTTTGAACTTCTAGACATGTAGTAAGAAACAAACAAACACGTTCTGGAACATGAACAACCATTTGGCAGGAGCACTGCTCTGACTACTGATGTAACCTATAGGGTGTTCCAATGTAAACAACCTCTGAAGAAGAGCCCTGGTGCCATTTCTGCAGGCTGTCCTCTGTTGGTATGAGCATTACTCTTCCCAAAGAGGCATGAATGAGAAATAAACCATGATGAGACAGTACTTCATTGCAAGAACTGGCCAAATCACAAGTCCGCCAACATGCAGTCATATGATGCATTAACAAAACAGTTTTCTGTGAATAAATGTCATCCTGCCCATCCATTAATGGGTAATTATAGTAAAATTATATAAATCGCCACGGATTAGGCACAACCACCTTTTCCTGTCCCCCATCCACTAGTGCTTTAGAGGACCCTCCTGTAACACAAGAAATGCTGAGAATGAGATTTTATTCACTCAATTATATCCATCCTTTCCTTGTAGCCAGTCTGCCTTAAAAACTACCAACATACGCATTTTTGTTTTCTAATACTTGTTAAGTAAATAATAAATTGCCTTAAAATTCTTCAGAGTACACCAACCAGTAAATTCCTATTCCTTACCAGCAGGCAAAGAGGACATTCTGGCAGGTAAGGAGTTTTCAGGCACTAAGGATCCCAAGGGAAAAATTCATAATCCTCCACTCAAGCTGCTCTAAGTGCCCCCAAAGGATCACCTTTCTCTAAATAAAGGTATACCAAACCTAAATAAACAAGCATTCCAGGTGCATTAGTCAGCAGTCCCAAACCTTTCAAATTCTCAGGCAAAAAAAAAAATCATCTGTGGTGCGCAGCAGCAGTACCACCCAGCCGCGCTGCAGCACTGTTCATCAGTCTCTTACAGTGGTTTCTAGGAGGTGAGGCTTACCATCTGCATGGACAACTGGGAAAGATGAAGCACAGACCACACAACTGGGTTATCTGCAGTCACCCTGCAAAGCCATAGCAAACCCAAAACCAGACCACAAACCCAATCATTAGTCAAATGCTGTGTTTGCTTTTCTACGTTATCATTTACATGTACATAAGAGGTAACAATTTTCATAATAAAATGGAAAGGATATTGACATTTAAGGTCCAGTTTTGCTCATGCATCTCCCCACATCTCACAAATACTGTAAGCGTAAGAGCATCCTGCCAGGCCTTTGTGCTACTAGCCCAGCAAGTAAGAGCACAGCAATCCTAGTTTAAAAGGAAATCTACCAGGGCATAAATAAAAGCTACCAAAAAGCTATCAATTACAGGTCTCCCACAGAGTAATCCACCTATGTATACAAGCATGCATGTACATAAGCTGGGAGAGAGGGAACTTAAAAAACCATGCTCAGACACTTATCTTTGGTAGGAAGATGGCAAAACTTCATCTAATAGGATGATCAGCTTTTAACCAGCTATAGCATACTAGGAAGTAAGGTTCTGGGAATATCCCTGTTTAATAGCTCAATACTGGAGCTATTACAATGCAGGGAAGTACCTTTCCCAATCCCTGCTGCCGGCTAAAACATAAAACAGGCCTCATATATATACTACAATAAATATTCTCGACCTAAATGTTACTCTGACAATTTCGCTTTCAGTAAGTGTTTAAATTACTCTTATCCTGGTTAAAAGAGCTACTAAAACATGGGAGATCATCACTAATTTTTTGAGTACCTTCCTAGTGCTTATCGGATCATTCTGCAACATTTCTTCAGAGATCATTAAGGTAGGATTAACTGCTTCAGGAGAAATCTTACCTTATGAATGCTCCTGCCTCATATGCCAGAAATGAGAGCAGAACGTCTCCTTTGCTCCTGAAATAGCAGGAGCCATTTCTTCTGGGCACGAACAGATTGTCTTCAGTCCCAGTGAAAAAAACTATAAAACTCTTACCTTCTCCCTTTAAACACTAAGGACAATTTTCCTCCTGTTTCATCAGGCAGCAAAAGTAATCATCTCTTTAAGCAGCAACAGCTGACACCTATTTACTAGGTAATTGCTGCAGTTAAAGGGGATTAAGCACAATGAACTCGCTTTCAGTGATAAGGCAAAGCCACCCCCTCCCATTTGCTGAGCTTCCCAGACACACCTGGGAAGAGCTCAGGGGAGCAGAGGCGAGCCAGTCCTGCCAAGTGGGGGGCCACGTGCTGGCTAGAGCCCCTTAGCCTTAGGTGCAGCCAGTGCCAATACGAGGTGTGTGCCCCCTGCCATCACAGCAGTAACCGTGCCAGACTCAAGGCCAGCAGTGGCAGAGACGCCTCTGTTCCACGCTGGGCAGGGGCTCGGCAGAGGGTGAGGGCAGAACCTGCTGCAGCCTCACGGCTCAGCCACCTGCCCTCAAGAGCAGGTGAGATCTGCGAGGTGGGAAATAACAGAGAAATGGCAAAGCAGCAAAGACCTGGGTGGAACAAAGCCTACTGAATGGGACATATATGAAACGCTAACAACAGGCAGTATGGAAACAAAACAAGTTAAATCCTACTAACTTTTAACTTCTTAAGAAATGATGCTTACACTGAACCTGACAAGTTCTGTGCCTCTGCAGGAGCCTCCCAGCTAGGACACAAAATACACTAGTTGACAAATAACTAAGTCACACAACTTGGGATCAGCATGTTTACATCAGGCAAACCCAACAGAGAGATGGCTTCTCCCACAAGGAGTCTTAAATATTGGTGAGAAAAAGAAAGTAACAGCATAGATTTGCCAAGGATCAGGCTATTGGGAACAAAAGCAGAATTCCCTATTATCCCTGGTCTGTCACAGAAATGCCATAAAAGTAATTTAAACAGGTTCTGTTGTGCCTTTGTTTTTAATGCTAGCATTCTCCCCCCTTTTAGGTATGGTACCACTTAACTTTTTAAACATTACATTTTTAAATAACACAGGAAAAAAACTCCTCTGTCAATTGATTCTTATCCCAGAAGTACCAATTTCATATTGTTCCATTCAGGAGAATAATGACAAGAGAATAATGTGACACTCCAAACTTTACACTGTTTAAATGTTATTTTATTAAATATCTTCAGTTCAAGGTTTCATTGTAACAAAGCTATGAAGGTTCTACCAACATTCAGACCAAACAAACAAACACTAGCTAACTTTAATTATTTCTATATCATGCAAAAATTCTGCATCAAATGCCTTCCATTTCCTGTTTAAAATGTGATATTTATAATATATATTATATAGATGCTTACATTAGCCCCATAAGAGAACATTAAGAATGCTAGAGGTGTACAGCTGTGTTTGATAATGGCCATACCAAGCTAAGGTTCTCATTAACTTAAAAGGAAACAAAACAAACCAAAAAAATCCAAAAGAGTTTGTCTCCAAGACTGTGCAAAAACAAAAAAACCCAACAGTTCTGTTCTTTTAAAATTTTCTTGAAAGATGCATATACTTAATACAGAGGGTTCTCTTTTTTAACTATTAATAATCATCAGGTAAAGAGACAAGGAAGATCAGACCGAAAGAAGGCATGCATAATGTTTTGTATTTATCTCTTTTAAATGGCATTAATTGTAATCTGTTTGCTCTCTCTTTGTGGCTTAAAAAATTTTCTGAATGAAATATCACGGCTTTTTACTTTTCCACTTCACTCACTGGCTTAGTGCTATCTTAAAAATGTTTTGAAATAATAAAATCTAGTGTTTGCCCCCCTCCATGGGTTCAATCCCTTCCTCACTCCTCCCCTGGAATAACAGAGGGAGGAAGAAAAGGGTATTTGCTCAAACAAACCTGGGAAGTGTGGATGGTCTTTTCCATCATCAGTGGTTAACTGATCTAATCCTGGTGTGGGATAGCACGGCTCTAACAAAGGGAGCAGAGCCCTCACTATCTGCTGCAAAGTGACAGCCCCACTTTGTGCAACAGCTTTTATTTTCTGCATTTTATTGAATAAGGATTAAAATTCTAAATTGTCTTTCTTCTCTTCTATAGTCTGCAAAAAGTTTGCTACACACGTAGTATGCTGTCAAGGCAATCATTTAAACTCCCTCTAGAGATCAAAAAAAACTAGGGGTAGATAAATTCAGGTAAAAGCCCATTCCAATTTCTGCAAGTGATGCCTTTCCTTGGTCAAGACAAATCCCATCAGGTCTGCCAGAAAGCCATTTTCTTCTTGGGGCTGAGCTACCTCCTTGGTAAGGTCAACAAAACACTTCCACATTCCCCACCCAATGAATACAGGAATTGAACTCCTTTTGCAGCAAAGAAAAGAAAGGAAGATGAATTGGCCCAAAGGACGAGTATCAGATCATGTGCTCATTCCCTTTCCCCTCTGCTTCATGAGGTATCCTCTAACACCCAGAGGCAACACCGGGGGGGGGGGGAGGTGGGTGACCTGGTGAGCTGTTCCTTCAGCTACAGCTTTTGAGGTTCTGATCTGATAGTTTTCTGTGTTACTACATCACTGTAAAAAATAGAAAAATTACCCAAATAAACACTAGGAAACATGACACTTACAAACATCAGATGGGTTAGTGGTGGGGAAAAGCACCTGGCTGGGGCTGCTGGCTCGCACTGCTATTTTACTGGAGACCAACAAATCAAACAGGAGGCCAGGTAACCCCTTTAATTCTATGGGTGCATATATTTCAGTATAAAAAACACACGCTATTTATGCCTCATATAGGAGTGTATGTGCAAGTTTTCATGAAGAACATAACACTAAGTTTTTTGTCTGCTTCCTAAGGAACACGTGTTCTGCAGCACTGTGGATCCCAACTATGCTACTAAAAAGGAAAAAAAATAGAAAATGCCATACATATACTTTCTTCCTCTAAAATCTCTGCTCTTAATGAAATGCTTTTTTGTTTTGTTAAATTAAATAAGCTGGCTTCAAAACTCCATGTTTGTCCAGGTAGTGGTTGCCTCTAAAACCAGTATCACTAAAGAGTGAGCTTCTATTCAAGTTATATTCACTTAAGCCCATTTTTAAATCCCTACTTCCACCTTTAGTTTTAAATCAACATTCCATTTTGTTTTATTTCTTAAAAAAAAAGAAAAAAAAAAGAAAAAAAAAAGAAAAAGAAAGAAAGAAAGAAAGAAAAAAAAAAAACAACCCGAAAGAAAGAAAGAAAGAAAAGAAAAGTCTGTTTTGGGATCCAGCAGCCGAGCAACCAGGTTTCCATAGCGTTCTTGCTGTGCAGAAATCAAAGAAGAAACAGGCTGAAGCCAGACTGCTGGGCAACAGGAAGAGAAGCACCTCCTCTCTCTTGAACCCCAGTCTTCCCAGTGGCTCCTCTGGGGTCTCCTTGCCACCTCTCACCGACTGTAGTTGCAGCACAGCCCGACTGCGGTATTAACTTCCACCATCGCTTCGCGGAGCACAGTTCAGCCATCCGCTGTTCAAGCCGCCTCCTTTCTTGCTCTCCCTCTCTCTTTCTCTCCTTCACTTTTGCTTTCCCCCTCACTTCATTTCTGAAAGATGTTTTGGCTGCTGCCACTTTCTTAGCCCTGGGGGAGGGGGCATGTTGGATATCTGTCATTTATTTAGCATTATTCCTGTTTTTTATTATTTTATACAAACAACATGTCTTTTTTTTTTAGATTTAAAAACACCTTCGTACAGCAGAAACAGACACGATGGATCCATGGAAAACAACAGAAAGGCAGCGCCTGGAGCATCAGATGCATGCAGGGTTTCGTGCATTTGGCTGCTGCCTGTTTGTAATTTGTATTTATTTTTTTAATGTCAAAACAGACATGACCGTTGCTGTCACTCAGGCACTCCAGAGCTGCTTGCTAAGAAGATATCGCCCTCCAGCTGAGTATCTCCACAAGTTGCTGCAGTCAGGAAGAGGTAGTGTCCACCCAGAAAGGAGAGGGGAGAACAGGATAGAAGATGGAAGGAAATAAAGCCATACATTAGCTGTACAAAATTTAAAAAACCAAGTCTTCTACAGGCTAGTTATTCGGCGTAGGTAGAAACCCCTAACACAAGACAAACTGGGGCCCATGAGGAGAGCTCTCCATGAGGAGAGTAAGAGGCACTCACTTCCCCTTCCAGGTGGTTGAGTGTGCCAACTAATTGCTAAAATGTATTTTAAAAATACATTCTAAAATGTATTGCTAAAATGTGCTTCTTTGGAGCAGTCCTGGGCCCACTCTCTCATAGCAATGACCCAGAAGCTGAAGAAGTTTCCTAAGGGGTGCTTAAAGGCTCTGGTCCTAAGGAACAGTTTCTGCCTCACTTTCCATTGACTTTTGCCTTGAACTGAAAGATAATTTTATTTTTCTTCGTGTTTTTGTTGTTTAATCTTCAGTAATTTTGTCTCTGAACTTTCTTAATATTTAAACAAATGTATGAGTTCTTCTGCAGTTTTGTGAAATTTTAGCCCTAGTGACTACTTTTAGCAAAGGCTCTTCCTAGTTAACCTTCATGTGCCAAATTACTGGATTTATTTAGATTAATTTTAAGTCTGTTTTTTTTCCATGTCTGTTTAGCATTATCCTGCCATGAAAGTATAGCCTTCTTTCTACCATTTCTTAGTTTGCAAATCTTTGTAGAATCTCCCTTATTAGTCTTCTCCCTTCTTGGTTCCCCACTTTCTCCTTACACAGAAGTCCTTTGATTAACATCAAACTTCTTTTCTGGCTACAGTTTTCCCTTTGAGATGATTTACCCAGAACTGAACTCTGCCTTCCAGGTGAGAAGAAACCACTAATTTCTATTTAAGCATTCTTACTCACCTCATTAATTCTTCATCTTTAGCTTTCAGTGCACATGGGATAACACTGCTCCAAAATGATTCAGTGCATTAAGATGGGGGCTGCCCACACTGACCCAATTTGTCATTGCTTGTGGGTACACCTCCTTCAGAACCCAGAAATGCATGCAAATACTTCAACTTCTATTAGTTTACAGGGTATTTTTAAATATTGTTTTAACCAACATTTTGTGGTTTGGAAACAGTTTCTGCTCTGCAGTTTTCAGAAACCCTCCAGCACATACTTTTGGAGGGCTCCAGCATTTCCACAGCCAAGAAACATACCTCTTCTGCAGCAGACTTTCCATTCCTAAATTTCCTCAGAACTCCTAGGCATAGCCACTGAGCCACAGAGATCTTTAATTTAATAATTTCTTCTGCATCTTTTTTTGGACTAAATCCAGGACAGACATCTCCCTTAACATTTCTGTGATGAAATCTGATGCAAGTGCTTTTTGTTTTCCTGCAAAGGCTTTATCCTCCTCACTGCTTTACTCCCTGGAAATTGAGCCAATTTTCCAGCTCTCTTGAAAGCTTCCCTGCTTCTGGTGCCCCCAACTGGCTTTTGCTTTTCAAATTCCATCTGTGACCTCTGCAGCTTGCTTGTGATACTTCACATTCCTTCCCATTGCCTTCAGTGGGGTTGAATACCTCACAACACATATGAATGCAAACTGCTCTTGGCTTAGTCCCAAGTCGTTCACAGAACTAGGGCTCAAGTAGCAGCTATACTTGAGTGGTTCATCCTTAAATGACCACATAACAAATATCTACAGCTGGGAGGCAAGATTTTTTTAATGTTTGATCTTAAATAGAGAATCTTTAGTAAAAAGGTCCTAAGGTTAGGAAACTTTGGGCTATAAAATGAATGTGACATATATTTCACCATAAAACAAAAGGACGCAGAAAGACTTTGTACATGTACTTAAAAGAAACCACTAAGGCAATAAACCAGAATGCCTTAATGCTAAAGAAGTAAATGGATCTGATGTCCTTCAGGAGCAAGCAACCATCATTTCTGCATGGCATATTTTAGGGTCAAAGTTTCTTCCAATGCTAAATTGTGGCAAGTTAATTGGGGGATATTTTAAATCCTCTGATATTATTATTTGTTTAGATTATTTTCCCCTCTGAGTTTTCTCAACATGGTACATTAAATAGCTTTTGCTTATCAGAAAATAAGTATTTAAAATTTATATGAATAAACCCTTACCCCTTATGGCATAGAAATTGTTCTGTATGGATTCTGCAATACCCTTTCTAGAAGATGACATCATCATCAAAAAAGTCCTCTAAAATCCCAGCATGGAAACCCCCAGCATGGAAAGGTAGATGTTAAAGGGCCAACCTGTACGCAGCACGAGATACTCTTCCTCTCTGCTCTGGATTAGCGTTTGTCCCAGCACAGACCTGAGCACCTGGGAGGAAGCACAGCTGCTAAATGGGTACCTATGCCCAGGAACAATTGTCTGGCACATGACTCCCATTTGCCAGGAGTGGCAGACAACCCTACGGAATCTAAAGGACATGACTTAAAGGAACATCCCATCTACAAGCCGAAGTTTTCAGCCTACAGACAACTAAATATGGTTCTCTCACAGCCAGCTAAGCAGTCTTAATGCTGAATTCCCACACAGAGCAGCCTTAGCCATGTGTGTGATGTACTCCTTCCCTGAGAGTCCATACCCGTATTTGATCCTCACTGGAGAGGTGCTGCAGGAGCTCCAGAGCAGTGGTAGTGGACATTGAGCCACTTGCCATCTCGGCGGTGCCAGACTCGGGTCTCCTCGGACTGCGTGGTGCGGGGCCGGCCTTGGCCGTCGATGTACTGCGTCAGGCGGATGTACGCGATGCAGGCGGCATCCTCCCCGATGACGTGCACGTGGGGGTTCAGGATGGTCGTGTGGATCGGCTTGCTGTTCTTTGACAGTACTGGCAGGACATGCAAAACCATCACATTCGTTTTACTGCTACGAAGGAACAGCGTCCCACATTCTCCAACCTCTTCTATATTCTACTCACCTTCCACTGGAATACCACAAAAATTGCTCCTGCAATTTTTCAGGCAAAATCCAAGCAATTCTTTCCCCTATCACTGTTGTTCTCCTTAGGAACTGCACACTTACTGCTGGGAATCCCCTGGCCCCTTTGCCCCCGCTTCCTCTGCAAAGCATACTCGCCATTTTTCAACATCAGTGCTGCTGCATCCTCAGTTATAGGAAAAGCTCTTTCACTTACAGAATATTGTTGCCAAGGAGCCAGTAATCAAGAGATCTTTAAGCTAGGACAGCATTAAATATGAACAAACCTCAGAGAAATATTAAAATCACTCCATAATAGGCTGTTGAGAGAGACAAAGTCTCTGCATACTTAGAGAACTACATATTGCCCATACTAAGGACCTTGACCTAACCCCCAAAATAAAACAGATTGAACAGCTCAGGATTTAAATTTCAATTATCTCATCCTGTGGAGACATCCAGGAAGGGAGACAAATACCCAAGTATAAGTGATAGCATTTCTCCCAACTCTTTTCTGCCCCAGGCTGACAAGGTGACCCTTGTATCCATGTAGAAGGTTCGACAGGTGTTAGACATCTAAAACCATCCAGGGAAAACTCAAAGCAAAAGCATCTTTATGCCTGATTACTCAGTATGCCTACCCCAAACATACATGTTGATTCCATCAAAATCTGATCATTTTTTCCATTTTCATATCAGTAAGAACTCCAGTGCCTCAAACTTTTAAGGCTCTTGCAGTCCGTGCCAGGTACAAAACATTTTGACCTGGCAGATTGCATGCCTAGAGTGAAGGGATGTGGGTGTTAGAATTGTTGCTGAACAGGCTTTTTGAGAGAAAGGCTGCTGGCTTTTATTAATGCATCATAACCCAAGCACAATCAAATTCTTGCTGATTCTGATAACCAGTAAAAACAAGGCCAATTCTTCCCCCAAAATGTGACATAAAGGAAGAGTAGAGAGAAAGATGTTGGAGTTACCAAATCTACCCACTCACAGTTTTCAAAGTAAAACTTATGAAAATCCATTCCTTCAACCAGGTTCCCCAGTGCTTCAGGTTCAAATGAGGTCAAGCCAGGATCACAGATTTTTCTGCAAAGAAAAGCAGCATAGGTTTACAGTCTGCATTTGAGGCCAAGAGCTATTCACACAGTGAAGTGCTGGTATGCCATTTAACTCACACCCTGTGTCCACCTAATTACATTTCCCTACTCCAACAAGTAAGTTCCTGAAGCGTCAGCCCTACTGTAACTAAAGGAACCAACTAGATGGCATTTCACATGAAATAAACTGACTTTCCTTTTCTTCTCTTTCTGCTCTTCTTGTTGCCCTCCCCTGTACTTTTCTAACAAACCCAGGACATCTTCCTATTGTTGATCCTGTTACTGTTTGATATCTGACTTGATATTCATTTAGAGCTCTACTACTCCATCCCTTACTCCTAATTGATGTCGGCTAAGAAGGATAAAACCTTTTACCATCCCTGACTGTGTGACAGCTCCTCATACCCAGGAGCCAGAGCACACAAACTGATAAACAACCTGTCAGAAAGCATCTCTACTTACGTATAAGCCTCAAAATCTCCATTGTTGATGGCCTCTATCAGCTGTTCTGTTATCTTAATGATTTCTTGCTTACGCACTGTGAACAAGAAGAAAGAAAAATTTAGCTGTGCTGAAGAGTTCAATAGAAATATGAGGCTAGTGGGTGCTTCCTACAAGCAATTTGCAGAGCACCATTAGTCTAGATCTCATAGGGTGCTCCTCCCTGCATTCTGGAGATGTGCAGTAAAGACAGTTATTCACATGAGAGTAGGGGAGCAGTGGTATGAAAGGGAAATGGTGATCTCATAATGCAGGGAGAAGGGAAATAGACCATATTCAATTTTTTTCTTCACCAGAGATGTCTCCTTAATGACAGCCTGAGCTGCTTCTGGGGAGTCTGACCAATGAATGCCAGTGACCCTGCCCATGTGAGGTACTTGTCTGATAGTTTAAGATGTGGATAACCTTCACCACAGTAGCCATATATAAATGGCCACCACACAAATCAAGCCAATTGAAAAGTCTCCCAACAACTTGCCTATCACCATCACCAATACCTCATCTATTGTGAATGCTGCAAACAAGCAACTGGGACATGTAGGGTTGGCTTATGCAAGCTAGAAAGACAACAGCAGCAGGATGGATGGGTTGGATGGGCAGGTCCCAGCTATGTCTGAGTGTGCACACTGTTCCTCAGGCAGTTAGCTTCTGCCAATCCCTATGGCACAATTCTTTACAGCACTCTGACAGCATTGCCATTAACCCAGCCCAGCACACTGGACTCAAGATGAATGAAGACAAGGGCTGTCTGTTTACTGGTATTTGGCCCCCCTCTGGCCAGCACCACTGCACTCTCTTCTCTTGGTTCCCCACAGCAGAATGCCCAGGCCCAATTCCCTCTGCAGTGTTTCATCATCCATTCTGGTCTCAAGAATTCATAACATTTACAAAGTTTGAATCAGGTTTGCTAAACAACACAACTCTATTCTATGACTACTATGTGCACCATACCTATGCCTGAGCCTATATGCATAATCTCACATCTTTTCAGCCTTCCCCACACCTGTAGGTAGACTCTTCTGCATATTATACAGGCATTTAAGAGGTTCTCTAGCATTCTTTTCAATGTTATCAGATAATATACAATTCCTACCACCAGAAGTGCCCTTTTTGTGCCCTTCAGCATCTAAAATGTAGGTGTCTGAAATGGAAGCAGTCCCCTGACTGTTCTTCCCTTGGGCCCTGAAAAAAATTGGGACTTCTGGAAGTCTCATGTGGGCATCTTAGATGCCTATCATTAGAGGGATGGTGTTTAAATCCAACCTACCATCTTTGGATGTTTAAGTCAGGGAAGCTGAATTCCACTCTAAATGCCAGAAGATGCTACTTTGAACTGCTCTCCCACTTGCCCATAAGCTTTCATGCACACGTGCACCTCATCCCACCATTGGTAAATGCAGCCAAAGAGCAACAAGATAATAACCTCACTGTCTATGAAAGATGTCTGTACCCACTCTGGAAATCAGTTAAGAGAATTTTACTATGAGCCAGCCTCAGAAACCCCTCAGACAGGGGATAGTTGGCTCATAACAATAAGAGGACTGGTTTTGCTATGCAGGCTGTAAACACTTCCACATGTGAAAAGATGTATACAGGGAATGTGTCAAAACAACACAGAGGGCTATGTCTGTTGTGAAAAATGTCCTTACAAGCAAGTTGTCTGGGATTACCTCCACGTGAAGAAGGGCTACTTGTTGGACCTCCAAACCATGTCCAAAAGATGGAGTCCCTGGGAAAGGCTGCATTTGGGATGAGTGAGGGAGTCTGCAGACCGCAGTCACAGTGTGCTGGCTCATCTCAAGGAAATTTGTATCCCTTTCCAAGGTGCCGTGATGCAGTGCCATCAGGCCTTCAACACTAGTCCATCCCATCAGACTGTGCTCATCTCCTGGCTTTCACTACATGCCACCAGCTAGAACCGGCACACGGGAGGTGACCACTCTGTCCGAAGGACAGAGCGCCTTGGGATGTCAGGGGGACGGCATTCGCGCCTGCCGCTCCCGATGAATCCGCGGGGTCTCCAAACTGGCACGGCAGAGGAACAAGCGGGTGGCGACATGCACCATGCACCAGCACGGCCATCGAGCATGGCCCGCGGCTGCTCCCCCCTGCTTTGTGCGAGCCCAGGAGGCAGCCCCGCCACAGCAGGAGCACTGCCGGCCGGAGAGCACTGCGGGCACCGCTCAGCAGGCACCGCTCAAGGCCGGGGCGGCCTGAGGGCGGTCCCGCTCCCCGCCCCTGCGTGTGGCGCCCCCAGGCGGCCGCCGCTGCTCCCCGCACGCGGCTCCCGCGGCCGCGCCTTCCGCCGGGACCGATAGCGCCAGCTCGGAGCGCTCAGCCCCGGCCCGGCTCGGACGGACGGGGTGAGGGGCAGGGGAGAAGAGAGGAGGGAGCTTTACATCTAGGGTAACTAGCATGAGTTGCGCTACTCCACTACAGCTACCCAGCTGCTAACTTACACGGTGCTCGGTTAAGTACAAAGGGAACTACTGGAGTTAGCAAAGGCTCCGACCGAGCACGCTCTAACTCCAATGTCTGCTCTGGGCTGTCCCAGGCATGGAGCTTCTCTTCACAAGACTGTGTAGCTGCAAAACAAATGGAAGCGTTAAAATGATAAACAAACAAAAATTAGAAAGTAAAATAAAAACCAACGAAGAAGTACAGACACACATAGCCCCAGCCCTGGTCGGCACACAGACACATCCACATCCCAATAACTTCTACCTGCTCTCCTGCCTCTGTCACATCATTTGGGCCAGACACTGCTTAGCAGGGGCCACCCGGGCTCTGGTGCAAAAAGCACAGCAGGAATTACACTAATGCTGGAGGAAGTTTGAGGGCGACCTGAAACAGCGGTCGGAATAGTGACAGAGCAGCACAAGAGCAAGTAGAAGATGGGGTTAAAGAAAGTAGGGACATCCAAATCACTGCAAATCTCAACTTGGAGGGAAGTGAAGTGGGAGAACACTGACCCACTTGGCAGAGAAGTGATTTGGCACTTCTCAGTGTACCAAGCAGGGCCTTGCTAGGGGCAAGAGGAAGGAATTAATAAGAGAGCAGTGATGGACAGCTCACAGCAAAAAGGACTTCAGAAGAGATCATTTCCCTTCCATTCTGGCTAGGCAAAACACCTTTCCCATTGCACCTTACAAACCACCAGTCTGACATCCTTTAAGCTACTTCAAAAACAAGTAACAGAGATGCTCCAGCTGCTGCATAGTATGAGATACTGGTGCTGTGTGTAGAAAACCAAAGAAATACGACAGGAAGAGACAGAAGAGGGCATGCCTGTTCCTTCCTTCCTAGATTGACCTGAACAAAATCAAACACTCCAGATGTTCCCAGCTCACACTAAAGATCCTTCTATCACTTTAAATACTCAGGCAGCTAGTACAGTATGTCTGCGTAGGAGAAAGGCTGTGAATTCCACCTAGATTGTCTCCAACCTACTAGCTTTTTTCATATTCATTTTCAGAGTTTTTCAGCCATAGGCTCTTCTACATAGGTAGCCAATTCAGGAGATATCAGGCAGAACTTACCAAAATTCATAGACTAACCATGGTAGCAGCTAACTGAGCTAGCAAGACAGACACTCAAGGTAAAGCTCACAACAGACAAATACTCTCCAGAGTCAACACTATACTAGGATTTTCACTCAAAGCATCTGACAATGGATTCAAAAATGCTTTGGGGTCTTCCAGGAGTCACAGCCTCCCTTTCAAAGCACCTTAAAGTAGTCTGAAAAAACTGGTTTTTTTTCCTTTGGTACTTCTGAGCACCAACCATGTCTGGGGTCCTCAGAAATTCTGACAAGTGAGACTGAATTCAGTCTTGTGCATCCCCTCCATAAGCAGACCTGTACCACTGACCCCGTTTACCACAAGGAAAACTAAGAGATGCAGTGACTTGCTCGAGGAAACCCCAAAAGGCAGTGTCTCCACAGAGAACTCCACATTTCACCCAGATGAAAGCAAGGGAATGAAATTAGCTAGGATGAGGTTCTGGGTTTTTTTTTCAGAAAGGGAAGGAAATGTTTAGAAAATTTCAGTGTGCAAAGGATGGTATTTTGCAGGAAGGGAGATGATTTCTTTTTATTCTGGAGTACTGGAAATGAAAAATCAACATTTTGGAAGGAAGTTGAGGAAAGGAAAAATCTTAGGTAAGGAAAAAATGGGAAGGGTGGAGGAAGGGGTGGGAAAAAGATGCTGTGAAGCACTGCACCCCTGGACTTACTGGCTGAGAAACAGAGAGAAAGCTGGGACTGCATGGACTCAGTCTGTGTTTTGCTCTCACTGTGCCTCCGTCCTTCAAGCACTGAGCTGCCGTCCCCGGTGGAGAGAGGGGGAGCTAACATGGCAGGGAATTAAAACACAAACACAAACAAAACACGCAAGTTCAGTAAATAAAAAAAGAGAAAGGAAATAGGAGAACATTAAAGAAACCACAATGCTGGGCACAAAACATGCAGGAGTATCCTCCAGGGCAAAGCCAAGTAGACAGCTTTACAACACGAACCTGCTGTGCAATTTAGAATGACACAAGGGTGTGGGGCAGGGGAAGAAGGAAGACACACACTGCCTTTAGCCCCACCACAATGGAAACAACATATCCCTGAGGCAACTGTCACTGATAGATAAAGACAATGTCTCCTACAGCACAGCAGATCTGATCTGTGTATCCTGGCATCTATTTAAAACAAGAAGTTGGCAGAGGAACTGCACAAGCACTTCCCTTTTCCGAGAGTCATGGCTATGCAGAACACTGAGAATTCCAACACTCCCAAACCTTTTGCTCAAGTGCCTGCTTATCTTAAAATGTGGAAGGGTGGGAATGGAAAAAGAACACTGGTGAACACACTTGAAACTGGAGGACTAAAACTACCAGAGTTGGCCACAGCACAAACCACTACTGTGCAAACTCTTTCCCTCCCAATCACCATTCAAATGCTCCCTTCTATTAAAATCATAACAAAATTTTCTAACCTCTGCCAAAAAAACCAAAACACAGTTTTGAGCTGTAGCAATGTAGCCCTATACAGTTCTATACACTGACCAGCTGCCTTCCTTCCTCCCCACCTTCTATTCCAGTCCTAGACTTCCTTTCCTTGCAGCATTTGTATTATTGACTTACAACACCCATTGGCTCAGCTGGCTCAACCATGGGACCTTTCCAGAATAAACAGTGCCACAGGAGACAAGGTTCTGGACAAATACCTGTTCTGGATGGCTATCCAGCAGAGACGATAAATCAAATTCATTACTGCACTGCAAAACACATCCGGTTCCCATCACTCAAAGCTAGGTTCTTAAACCACAGATTACTCTTTGGCAAAAAGGTGGAAGCTAGAACACTGCCCTGTGATCAGGCCAGGTCTTATCTGAAACTATCTGTATTGCAGAGCTCATTCACACACTGGCATTGGTTTCTGCTCCCTGTGATTCCTCAGAAGAGAAGCCAGCAGCTTGTGACAAGCCATGGGAAAAGCATCAGGAACTACCCTGCTGACAGAGGTGACATTGCTGCTACATCATGGGGTCAGCACTGATTTTTCCCTGGATATGTAAGTCAGATGAACTACAAGGAGAATGAGAATACCTCTGCCTCAAAATGCAAGCTATTAACACATTTGCCTCTGAATGCAAGCTACATTCACCCATCCCAAACTTGCTTATTCAGGAAAATAACTGCTCGTGCTTCATTAGGGAGGTTAGACAAAAGACAGCTGTTCAAACGACACGAGCAGATATGGAACTTGGAGCTCCTTAATTTAAAGAGTTTTACAAGCACAGAATATTTATGATATGGTCACTGAAAAGCATGAAATCTCGTCTCAGCCTCTCCCTCTACTGATATCTCAGTCAAGTACAACAGGCTGAGAATGATCTTCACCTTAGAAAAAAAACAGACCCAAAGAGAAAAACAACAAGGGAAGTCTTTGGAGGTCACAAAAGAGATTCCCAGAAAGGGGTAAAAAGGGAGACTGAGTAGTAACAGAGAGTTTCAACTCGTGATAATCTACAGGGAATCACAAAAACACAAGTAGAGTCCAAACCTCAAGGGACTGGTAGGGATTTTCCACACCTAGAAATGGACTGGAGATGAACACATTATGATATATGCAAGAAAAGAATTCATTCCAAATCTGAGACAAAAACAAATTAGCTCAGTGTTTATATATGACAGAGGCCAAGTCAGACGGTTCCCCAATGCACGGTCCCACTGTGACAGGAATGACAGCGTCATGGCGAATTTATGAACTGAGTCAGACACAGATTTCTGGGAAGCTAGTTCAAGGCAATGACTAAACCTCTAGAATCCCTTGCCTACACTTAACTGTATTAGAAATTACAGACAAAATACCTACCTTTCAGATCCTCATCTTCAGTTGTGGTGTTACAGCTCTCTGTGGAACCCTGCATGGCAGAACAGAGCATTACCAGGCATCAGTAGCTGGGAGCATGAGCAAATAGTTTGATTTCTTTGTGAAGAAAGATGGGGAAAAGCACAAAAACATTGGCAGGGACGGAAGGGAGAGGATGATACAAGGAAGATTTGGATGTAAGCAGGCCAAATACAAAGCAAAACACAGCATCACTGCTCAGCTTTTGCATGTTCGTGCCATTAACCCAGAACTTTTACAAGTGTGGAAGTTATCAAACTCTGTCAAATGAAAACTAATGAGAGTTGCTTCTGTTTGAAAGAACAGCCACAAGAAGCTAAAGAAGGGTTCCCTAGGCTTCCTCAGAGGAAGTGTCCATTTGTAGAAGAAAAAAATAATGTCTAAGTGCCTATATCTCCTCTTCCATCCCACATATGAAAGAGAGTGGTGCTTATACACCACAATAGGAAAGATGTGTTAATATCTGAACAGTTGTCTTTACTCAGCCTCTTTCAGAGATCCACAGCCATATAACACAACCCTCCTAGTCTATTGCCAGCAGTATTCAGGACCATGCTACTACATACCAGACACTGGAAAAGTAGAAACCAAATTAAGACACACAAAGACAAGAACAAGAGAGAAGCAGAGGTTTCTCTGGTAAGACTTCCATCCCTTACCTTTATGCCATCTGTAGCATTATGGACAACAGTTGTTTGAGGCTCCTAGGAAAGGATGGAAGAAACATTAAACTCTAGTTCCAAAGCATTCTCTCATTTACTTTCACTCCCCAGCAAGTGGAGAAAAGGTGACTGACATTAAAAAAATAAAATCACATCACAAACTCCAAACAGCACACGTGTGCCTGCGTGCGTACACACTTCCTACACAGGTTTCATTGAGAGAGAGGCTGCACTAAAAGCTACAGTCACAAGGAGACAAAGCCCCCAGCTTCCCTGCAACTGCCCCTAATTCCCAATTCACTTCCAGTGAACCAGGCTGGCACAGACACCGGGGGCAACCAAGCAGCCAGGCTGCACCCTCTACAGCTATTCATGAAGTAATGACCCCTCAGCAGCGTCCTCACTGGAAAATGCTTCAGAAGAGGAGAGGGGAAAAAAAGGATAATACTGGGCTGGGGCCTTTGTCTCCCAGTTTTTTGGAAAGGTTGCTGGGTATTTTACCCTAAAAAAGGGACATTCATAATTTCCATAATAAAAAAAGGATGAGCCAGACCACCTCAATGCCTCTCAGAGAGGAGTTGCTAAGGAACTGTGAAAAAATGCACATTTTTCTAGAAGTCCCTGAAATTAGCTCCAATTTCAATAATAACAATTTTTAATAATTTATAAAGGCTCTCTCAATATCAAAAACATCATGAACAAAGCTAGTGAAAGGAAAGCAGAAAATTATGAAGTGTCCCAAGAATCCTTTATCCTACAACAAAAAAAAAAATCCAACACCAAATCTCACCCTCCCATGCCCCAAAAATGCTAAATCAACTTTCCAGAGACAGACAACAAAGAGCAGCTACCAGGCCTATGGATGCTAACTAGCTCCTGCACTCATCCTTTCATTACCAGGACAAGACTTCAGGATCCTGCACCATCTCCTCCCACTGCTGTCATTCTTGCGGGGTGGCTCAGTGAGGGCATCAGGGGCAGTGCTGGGCACCCATCTGCCTCTGCCACCCACTGCACTGCTGCCTGATCTTCCACGGGTACTGAGGCAGGCCACACACCCAAGCTGTGCCATTCAATCTACTTGGCATTGGCACTGTACTGGCACTGTACAGCCTCCACACAGGCCAAACAGAAAATGCCAGCCCAGCAAGGCAGTGAGCTGCAGGAGATCAGCTACTCAACTGAGCAGGCCAAATAGGCCAGCAAAGGATTCTTCTAAAAACCCTTTGTCTACCCTTTCTTCTCTGGTGTCCTCAAGTCCATCCTCCATTTCCTGAGTGTTGGAGAGTGGATGGAACTTGGCACTCTCTTCTTCAAAACCATCCTCCCCAAAGCTGGCAGGAACAGTTGAACGGGACACACAGAACTATACAGGGGTGGCACACGGGGAAGTCTAGGCAAGCTGCGATCCCCACATCCAACCACAGCTCTGCTCAGCACCCCCATCCCAAAGCCTGTGAGGCTGTGATCAGGCCCCACAGCAGCACAGGGACACAGACAGAATGAAGCCAAAACATAAGCTGAAACAGAGCGGCACAAGCAGCACTCAGGAAGGGGGTTGGGGGGAGAAGGAGAGAGGACAGAATCAAAACTAAACCAAACAGGAAAAAAAATAGCGGTTGGGGAAGATACCATGGACGTCTGCACTGGGGGTGTTTCTTTTGCAGTGCTTACTATACTGGTTTTGTTGTTGCTCTGTGGCTGAGACAGAAAAACATGGTTTTAGTTCCCCTGCTGGGCAGCAGAGGCAGCAAGAAAATGACAGCATTGCTTCAACCCCAACCATCTCCTCAGACCCTCCCCTTCCCACAGGCTCAATCACCAAGAAGAGGGAGGAAGGAGGAGTGTTGCCCGGGTTGCTGGACACCATCCTTCCCCCAGAGGCAATAGAAGTTGTAAAGGATGTACCAAAATCCAAATGTGAATGGACTGTTAGAGCTATAAGGAAGTAAAAGAGAGAGCAAAAAGGCAGCAGCCCAAAGGGGTGGGAAGAATCCTGCAATGAGCACTAACAAAAATATCTGGTGAAGGAAAATGAGAGATGGCAGCTGTTCTGAAAGAGACTACAGAAGTGAGAGACACACAATAGTCATGGTCTCAAACAGGGTACAAATGGGAGTCATGTCTGAGCTGTCCCAAAGTGTACAGAAATAGTTCTAGGTATGTGATAATGCTGAGAGTTCCAGGGAATCTATTGATCCAAGTAAAAGTGTGGTCAGCCCTAGAAAAGGTAGAGAGAAGATGATGTATGATGAGTTGTATCCCTCCTGTGACCTGAACAAAGAGACTTCACGACCAAAATATGGAAAGGAAAGAGACTGGGACATAAGGAAAAGGCCATATAGTTCAACAAGTAGGAAGTTCTTTGGATGGTGCCCAACAGCTTTCCATCTTTCCCCTCTTCAAACTCTCTTGTAGCTGTGGCAGAAGAATAAAATCTGTTTCCTGCATCCACGCAGAGCAACAGTGAGGCCATCACCAGCTTGCTGAAAAGAATCATCCCATTGAGTCATGTATGTCAGTAATGAGCCAAGTCTGTGTTTGTAGGAAGCCAAACCTGTGTCCATAAGTATAGAGTTCCTAGCCCACAAACCCAGCCCATGTGAGCCCCACACCAGGCTACATCTCTTTCACTGCTAGAGGTCAGCAGCAAAGTCAAAACTGGCACTGCAGGAGCCTCACTCACTCACTCACTCAGGAGCCTCCTTAGTTTGCAGATCTGGGCACCCTATGGGAGCTCACTCTAGTGTGCCCTAGTTGCAGTGGCTTTCTGTCCCACTCAGGGAGTGCAAACTCAGACTGCAAAACATCAGGCCCTCATCACCACACCATGAACACCACAAAGAATGCAGAAGTCAAATGCTAAGCTGGAAACCATCTGCCAAAGATATAATTATATCAACCAGTGACAGATCTTATAAAACTGAGACTTAACAAACACCTACTAGTAATTCAGTTTTTCTTCACAAGCAACATGTCTTGGCTTAACTATCCCTTTTGGAGAGGAAGAGTGGAGAAACAAAAGAGGAAGATGGAACATGTGGAGGTAGGGGAGGAAGTAGAAGAGAGGGAGGCAGAAATCGATTATTTGAAGTCCATGTGGGAAAAAAAGGACAAAAGACATATACACTCAAAACTCCAAGCTAAGGAAGGAGAAATACCACAGAAATCGCTGTTTGCTGCCTTTTTCTATACATCCCTGTATTGTCCTAAGACTCTGGCCTTCCACCAGTTTTGTTTTACGCATGTATTTCCAGCCTGATGGCAGAAGAGATGACAGATCACTGTGGATGTTAAAGAGGAGCAGATCAACCTGAAAAAATTAATTTCAAGCCATTTTGTGGCATAAACACAATCAAACTTCTGACAATGGTCCACCTCTCCACACAGCACTGAGGCTCTTGCACTTTTTCAGAAACAGTGATCCTAATGCAAAGATCTATCTTCCAAACCTCTTCCAGTGAGAGGAATATAATCCATTTTTTTTAGTCCACTGGGATAAGAAGACAAAATTAGCAGGAAAGAAACTATACAAAAATAATTTCAGTCTTTTGGAAGGCTTTATAGCTAAGGCCAAATGAGGAAAAAAACCAAACCAACCAAAACCTAAATAAACACCCAGGAAGCCACTGTTCCAAAAAAAAAAGTTGACAACAGTCTGTTAGGTGTGTTATGTTGCCTTACAAAGCGCAAACCCCCACACACCCAAAGCACACAGCCTACCCTCCAGGCTGCACTGAGCACCCAGTTCACCCATCATATTCTTCCCCAGCCAGTAGGCTGAAGAAGACCAAGTATCACTTTTGCTAGTCCAGAATTGGATAGCATTTTAATACAGGATAGAGTGCCAATGAAATTAGAGGCAGCTTAGCCTACATATTTTTCACAGCTCTTTCTCAGGTGAAGGAAGGGATCTGACATATTGAGCTTCCTGCACACACTCATGGTATGTGGCCATCTAACCAACTGCCCTTCCCTGGAAAAAGTTAGCATTTCCTTCTCAGAGGTGCAGGCAGCACAGCCAACTCTTACCCTTCCTTTCCCCCTGCTGCCAGCCAATCAGTCACTGGCCAGGGTACAATCCTTGGTAATTCTGTACAACTCAAGTTAGAAGAGGCCAATTCACCTAAAAAGGTGCTAGGCCCTTCTTAAGATCTCTAACACGATTAGTTTTGGCACAGCAGTTGGCAACATTTCCTGAGCTCGACAAGAAACAGACAGACAGGCATGAACAACACAGAGGGTGCAAGAGAAAGAAAACAGACCAGTGCTCATATCGTAGGGACACCCAGGTAACCAACTAAAAGAAAGTAACTACCAACACATGGCCTCTGTCTGATTATTCAGCCACTTTGACTGCTTCCATGTTTTCAGAGGCTGATGCTTACATGGTTTACATATCCCAGCTGCTTTAAAATAACAGGCAAAGGGAATATAAGTATTGCTGGCAGTGGGCAAAAAAGAAGGGCAAGAAAGGCACAGTAAACTTCTACCCCACATAAAGACAGGGCTGGTGGAAAGTTAGTCACTCACATCAGATTTTCAAAGCAGTACTTAGGGATTACTTTTTTTGTGGTTTTTTTCTTTACATAGTTTTAAGGGGTTATTGAAGGAGGAAGAGGAGAAATATCTTCCAGGTAGTAAAGCAAAAACAATTACTCTGTTTTCTTGGTACTGTAACATTTCCACTTCTATCTGAAATGGGAGAAATATTTTCTGTTATTTTTCTGTGCATAGGAGATAATACAATAACTGATTTTTGCACTTTAGTTACTGTTCATATCTTGGCGTAGTCAAAGTGTATCATTGGTCTGTGTATGACTCCTGACAATATGACACTGGCCAATTTCCTCTTTGGACCCTTGAGAGTGGTTTGCTATTTTTAAAACAAATTCTATACATGTCAAACACCTTGATGGATGAAAAAATAAATGAACAGGAGAGGGGAGGCAGTTACTGGGTATTTGGTCATGCTGGGAAACAAAACCAAGATCAGGACAAAAGGAAGTTTTGGACTATAAAGGCTCTGACAAACCTTTTCAGTAAGTATGCTAAAAAAAGAAGTGACCAGCAGCTATGAGCTGCCCAGTGGTGCTGTGCCCACACATTTCATCGGAAGAGTGGAGCCCCATCAGTCTCTGCCACGTTTGGAGTGACTCCCAGTTTGTTCAAAACTGCAAGGCTCCTATCAAGGATGACAGCAGCAACACCAGGCAAAGCACCTGTTCCTCTTTTTGGCACCTCTGCACCAGAATGACAAAGCCTCCTGTCCAGGCAAGGCACACACCTGCTCTGCTGAGCCCAGGAGAACCACCGTCTTTTTTCTGTTCCACACTCAGAGCAGGCAAAGTCAAACTGCGTTGCCAGCAGCTGGATTTTCTGCACAAAATGGGAGCTGTATGTGGCCAGAAGATCACAGAGCCCTTTTTGTGAGGACATGGACCCCTGAGTGCACACTGATCCCCCCTGCCACCCCCCTGCACGGACATGCTATGTAAGGTGATGAGCACAAGCCGAGCGTGCATGGCATGGACAATGGCGGAGGCACGAATCGCAGGCAGCTTACGGGAGGTGCTCACCATCAAATGCACACTGGAGCTCGACTTCCTTTTCTGGACACATCATTGAGAGAGGGAAAGAGAAGGGAAGAGAGGAGATGAGAAGAAAAGCACAGAAACTATTCACACATTAGTGTGCCAGCAAGAGCCCCCCTGCCAATAATGGTCCCCTGAGGCAGGTATAAGCAGCAGCAAAAATGCACAGATACAGAAAAAAGGAACAGAGAGAGAGGTCACCATTAAAGCACATGACTACACACCAGGGGAAAGGGCATGAAGGCTCCCATCCCCTCAAACACTGAGGTCAGAATATAGGTGCCCGACACACTGATATAAGGAGAGAAAAAGAGAGAGCAATATATATGCACAAGATGTGGAATACAAGGGGGTGTCTCTCTGTGCTCTCTCACCTCAAAAAATGGGGCAGCTTCCCCAGCCAAACTGAATAGGTAGAACCCCACCGTGTGTTCACATTTGGAGGATGCAGAGGTGTGTCTGCAACTCAAATTAGAGGGTAAGGAGAAGGGCACAAAAGAAAGGCACACACAGGGACTAAAGAAAGAAGAAGGAACTTCTGTGCATAGCATGGGGAGGAAAAAGGGTCCCTCACATAGAATTTGGGGCTGATTGGACAGGTAAGGTGCACTAATGCTCAAACAAAAAAGACAGAAGCACTCAACAGCCAGAACACTTTGCACTCCCAGATACTGGGAGAAGAACAAACAGGTTCAAACACCACTCAACCTTCTTGGATTCTACTCTTGTTTCACGGCATCTCCAGTCATCTTCAGACACCTTCACACTAAACTACACTCTCCAGTAAACGAGGCTCAGCATACACTTCCCGCCTCTTTCACTAAACTCTTAGTGTCATCCAGTCCCAGCTGAGCCTGGCAGGTCTTTCAGCATTACAGTGCTATGCCTTTCCCTTGCTGTCTCCATGTACATTTTCCATCTGCCCCTCTCCTTCAGTACTAACTAGGCTATTTCTCTGCTGCTTACTAGAGTCTAGCCCACAGAGTGGTGGAGGACAGCACACCCCAGACCATGATGGTGTGGGCTCAATTCTATAGCTCTGGACTCCTGCACGCTACCACAGCACCCCCTGGAGCAGCCCCTGAACATAGAACAGGATATGGAATTGTACCTCCTCACTTCATACACTTACTGAGCTTTCACAGCTCTTACCTTGAATATTGCTTTCATCCCTGCTATCCTCACATCAGAGCTCCAGCACACACACAGACTGGCACGTCTTTGAAAGCAGAACTGCCCATGTTCATTTCATACCCAGAACCACATTCCTAATCACACCATACAGTCCACAGTCACATAGCCACTGCAATGAGCAGACTCCAACTAGCAAAGCCTCTGCCTCATCTGATCTTTAATTCCAGTAGACAGACTCTGGTCTGTTCAGCATTTGGCTCATAAATCTTCCACTTCATGGAGGCACAACATAGGGCTTGCCATTACATCGTTTACAAATTTGTGGTTCCTCTCATATTCTTTCAGGACATTTTAACTTCTCCATAGGCTTTTCCTCAAGCTAGAGCTAAAACAGCATGTACTACCAGTGCATGAATACAATGCTTAGACTGCCAACAACCCAGAGAAATCCTTGTATCCCAACACAACAGGGAACTTTTAACTTGGAAAAGTGGAAATTCACACCAATGAGAAACTTCAGTTTTTACTTTTAATGTATCCTGTAAATTGCAGCAGACAGAAATAGACTATATGGATACTGAGGTAAACCTGTCTCTAAGACAGACAGTCTCATCTGAAATTCATATAGATTTCCAGTAAGTGACAAAAGAAAAAGGGACAGAAAATGTTAAGATACAAGCAAAAGGTTCAATATTGAAAGAATCAACCAAGCCATACAGAAAACAAACACCCCCCCTATACAGAGGCACAAGTAACACTGACACAGGAAGAAACAGATCAGAACTTAATGACAGTACAAGCTAACTTTGAAACAGTGTTAGCCTATTACAGGGCATGATGTAGTGTAGAAATCTGAGAAAGCACATTATTACTGGCTACTATAATAACAAGGGGAAGAAAAGCTAGGCTGGCAGTATAAGAAGTGAGTGAGGTCTGTGTTATGACCAGAGTGTGAAAGTACTACTAAAACACAAGACAGGTTAGATAACGCCAACATGAGGCACTGGCAGTAAGTGCTAAAGCATCAAAACTTATTAAGTCAAATCATATACAAGGAAGTTACTAAAACCAGAACAATCTCCCAATACATCTTAACAGCTGCATCAGAACCATCTATGTTACCTTCCCAAGGTGACTAGCTGAGTGAGCAAAGCTTTTTGTTCTTCTTTTAACATGACTGCAACTTAGCAAAGTAAATAAGAGAATAGAAGTTTAGTTATAGAGTTCTCTTTGCCTTCCATAACACAGATACGTCTCTAGGCAGTGCAGAGATGTCCCAGAGAATGAAAAAAAAATGTTAAAGGCAGACACAGCCTATGGTAAAGTACCTCACAGATCACTTTAAGGGTTTCCCTACACCTGAGTGACAAAATATTCTCCCAATGCAGTACAGACAATAAACCTAGGGATGAATGTTTGCTACAATTCTATTTTTATTACGTGTGTGAATCTTAGGTGTTCATCTTGAAAGATGAGCAGATTCTCCACAGTGAAACTTAAGGAAGAGTCTTGCTTTAGGTAACAATCAACACAAGTCAGCAGGTGACAGAAGACAACCTCAAGAAGCACTGTCTTCAGCAAGGCAGCTGATATATAGACACTAGAAATGGTGAGTGTAAATCATTCCACAACACACAGTAAAACATACTATAAGAAGTAGAGTAATTCCAAGCAAGGTCCCATTCACAGTCCTGGGAACTTGACATGGCTATGTTTTTTACGACAGCTTTTTGTGTTTCTATCTTCTACATGCAGTTCTCCCCCAGCCCGATACTGACAGTATTTATGTTAAAATATGATGCTTGCAGCAATTCATATTCCTCATTTCAGAATTTAAAGTAGGAAAAAAAAAGTTAAACTAAAAGCAGTATCATCATACTAAAAGTAATCTTGAACCAGC
This sequence comes from Chaetops frenatus, assembly GCA_013400775.1. Taxonomy (NCBI): domain Eukaryota; kingdom Metazoa; phylum Chordata; class Aves; order Passeriformes; family Picathartidae; genus Chaetops; species Chaetops frenatus. The sequence continues at coordinate 58,625 of VZTR01031857.1, forward strand.
AAATTTGAGGTCCTATTTCTACTTCTGCTTCAGCCCTTTCGTGTGATGCTGAGCAAATAATTTAATCTTTGTCAATCCATCCTCTCTCTTGCCCTTTTGTCAGCTTGTCTGTTTAAATTGTAAGCTAAGAGGCAGGGATTTTCTGCTTAGCCACCACTAGCTAAGCACATGGACCCTTGATCTTAGTTGGTGTTTCTAGGCATTACAACGATGCAGTGAAAAAACTGAATGCATCGAAGGTGTATAGAATGTGCTCCTGGATGTCAGCACTTAAACAGATCTGAAACACTCCCCAGGTGTCTTGCATAACACAGTTCAGCACAAAACTCCGCTGTTCAGATGAACTTGGGTCCTCCCTGTTTACTTTCACCATAAACAACCTTTAAACAGTATGGCTTCAAGATTATAACAAGTCTAGATGCAGAGATAGGAGCATTAACTCCTGTTGGTCACTGTGTGAATGTTACTTGACCCTTATAGACTTTATAGGTTGCTTCATCTTGCTACTGTGCCTTCTTTGTCTAAGGCACACTTGCACCAACTGCTTTCCCAGCAGCCATGCCAGTTTACAGAGCATCCTTTCCTCCCCACATACTCTTTACTGAGAAAAGGGCAGGGAAAGCTAGTACACATCAGGCATAAAATGTACACTTACTGCAATATTCTTTACAAACAGCAGAACAAATGGTATTTTGTACCTCTCTGGAGTTATGTAATATATAGGGCAGATTTTAAAATATTAACCTCGTTTAACCAAATAAATGGATTTTTACTCTTTCAGTCAAGTTTGCCTTTCAGCTGTGCTATTCAGCTTTTATTGGGAAAGAAAAAGGAGTGCATGTGGCAGAAAGACAAAGTAGAAAATCAACAGACCTTGCAGAGCATTGAAAGTGAATGCTGTTAAAATCTCCTGCATCCCACAGCATACTCCACAATTTAATATCTAAATAGTGTTACAGTGGGCCTGAGTAACATTATTGATACAATTTTGTAACTCCTAGTGACAAATCCAAGTGGTCAGAAGTAAACAAGAAAGAAAAAAAACTGGCAAAGAGCTTAGAGAAGGACCAATTTAAAAATAATTACATGCTTAACTAAAAATAACACTTCGTGCATTAAATTTTTGATTATAGAAATGGGTCTTACAGGCCCTGCTAGAACTGGAAACACACACAGCCTCTCACACCAGAAGGAACTGAAATATCCCTTTGGAAAAAAGGGAACACAACTCTTTGAAGTGCTACCCTGAGACAGAAAAAAAAAAAAAAAAAAAAAAAAATTCAGCAGTAGGACTGTAACAGTAAATACAGGAAGCCCAGACCCTGACAAGCTTAGAGGAAGGACACTCAGCATAAAGTGTCCTTAATCTTCATCCAGGTGTTTGCCCCAGCCCACTCCTTAACCCCTCTCTCACCTTGCAGTAGAAGGCAACTCCAGATTACAGTCAGAAAGGGGAACAAGAAAGAAAATAAATTTGATTTAAAACTATCTAAAGTACATTTTAAAATGGTAGCTGCACAGTGTTGTTCATAAATTTAGAATCTTAAAAAAATACCTGGGACCTACAGTGATGACCATAAGCTATGTGGTACCTTACATGGCTCTGCAATTCGTCACTCAGTATCTTCGAGCCTCACTTTCTGGATTTGAAAGTAGAAAAGCATATTCCTTGGGGATAAAACTTGGGCCTTCCTGCTGCTACTCCAACAGCTTGGATCCAACTTCTGCTTGAAGAAAGTGAGTGCAGCACTACAAAGGTTTGGTGAGCAGGCAGAATTTAAGATTCAAGGCAGTTTAAATCATTCATTATTTAAGATAATGGAAAAGTTCTCAAGTGCCAAGCTGATGAAATATCTACCAATTAGCAGAATTAGTACTTGAAATAGAAGCAACAGTGCAAACTGAAAACCAGGATGCTTCAAATAAAATTTGGTAGGAGATTTGCAAGAGGAGAGGGTCATATCCAAGGAAATGTATCAAAACAATCCCACTGTAGACACACTGGTGATGGAATTTAAAAAGAAGTTTCTTTCCTGTCCTCCTCTCCTGATTTAAGCTTTTCCCACCACCTTCCAAAATGGTTTGATCCAAGTAAAATACATGCATCCTCATTGCTTTAGTGCTAAACTTTTTTCAGGGAAGGATTTGAGCCTATTACTAGAGAAACAAAAATTGTGCCTTTTTTTATTAGTGTATCAGCTCAACACAACTCAGGCTAGATGCTCATATCACCACGAATGACTATTAAATCATTCCTCTCTCCTTTATGCTAAGTCAGCAAGTACATGCTGTACCTTGCATAAGAAATTCACCAACAAACATTTTCATGGATTTATTGGGAAAAAAGCATGAGAAAGATGTATATGTCTCACTCAAGCTTGTGTAATATATGTAATAGAAATTCCTACTATACTTGTCAAACAATGCAGAATTCTAGCACAGACAGCTCTAAATACCAGCCAAAAAAAGTTACCTTGAACAGAACGTCAATTAACACAAACTGGTGGTGGCTTTTTCTCAATGTCTTTAAAGCCATATTACTAGTGTAATAATCTATTTGTGGAAGAAATACTATTTCCATTCTTATTTACTTATTTTTTGTGGATATCTGTGACAACAGTCTCATGTTGCATAGTCGCCCTGGGTCAGATAAAACCAATGAAGAAACTGAAACATATTTTCTCTCAAATCTCCATAAAGAATTGATTTCCAAGAAGGCTGTAAGAGACAAACAAACAGAAAACTCAACCATCAAACAAACCAGTCTTCTTATCTAGAGGAAACATGAGAAAACAGCCTAACCAGATGGCATGTGGTCAGCAGCAGACTACAGTTAAAACTGCAGCATGCAGTGCTTGTTCTAAACGTACATCTGATGGAGAATAATTTATATAGGAAGTGAGAGTGAAAAGGATACCACAAAGCTAAAAATCTGGTTGGTGTTCAAGCCATGGTATTTGTGCTCTGCAATGGGCAGAAAATCGTTTGCCACAAGTAAGACCAGATGCTCGTACCCCAACCAGACACTGGCCCAAGTTGTTTGTCAGAACTGTACAAGGTGAGAAAGTGAGTGGAGCTAAAATTACAAGTTTCCTGCATAAGGAGCAACACATGACAAGTATGCTGGTCACAATGGTGAGGCCACCAAGCAGACAGTGACTAGCACAGAGACTGTCCCCATCAGCCAATGGGCCAGTACTGCCCCAATAAGCAAATGAATATGGCACAAGTCTACACTTCTATGGGATGACTACAGCAGTAGATGCCCACTACAGTAGGGCAAGGACAGAGATAAGCATGTAGAAACAGAAATGCTACAACAGAAGTGTTAAGGATGTCCTACAAACACACACAGACCATTATGCACTCAATCTCATCCAAGCTTAGCACTGGGGGAAAATAACTTGTACTTTTAGAAGTCTATATTACTGAGCAGAAGAATAACTCAAAACAGGAGCTTTAATAAGAAATACATGAATTATTTCTGACTTTTAACACCTACAGAAATGTGGACTCAAAATCCACACCTGAAGATAGACACCATTTAGGGAAAATGGGAAGTTTAAATACCTCTCCTGGGGTCCCTCAGCCCAGGGTGAACATGAGAAATGCACCTCATGGACAACACTGGGGTTCACACTGCAAAGTCAGACTGCTGTAGCACTTAGGAGGAAGGAAGCTGCATGCAGACTCTTGATGCAGGTCTCCAGTGTCCTGCAGAAGTAGTGGTTTCCAGAGGACAATCTCATTCACCATGAACAGAGAATGCTATGCTCTCTAATGCACCTTCCACTTTATCAAAGTATTCAATTACGCATGAGAGGAACAGCATATACTGCAAAGGGCTGAAGAAAAGTAAATCCAGAATTACCCTTTTCACAGAGGAAGACATTGTGTACTCCATGAAGCAAACATCACAAGCTTTCTGTGGAGCTGGAAGGCTCTAAGATAAAGGGTCTCCTTGTAACTACATTACCAGGAAGTTGTGCCTCAAGATTTACATGCACATCATTTGTCCATTTTTTGAATATTTTAACCCAAGATGTGACAGTCCCTGAAAGCTTGTTAGAAATCAAGAATCTTAAGAAGAAAGCCATTTTTCTTCTCTAGATAGGTAACAAAACTATGTAGACATGTTGATCCCTGCTGTTTTTTCCATTACTTCTTCCCTGCCTCATTGGGATTTTGAAGCAAGCACCTGTTGGTACACATTTCACAACATTTGGGATAATCTATTCTTATTCCACTGGAATTCTACTGTAATATTTTAAATATCAACAGATGCAACAAGTCTAAGACACTTGCTGTATTACTGTGCATGTTCAATGCATGTCTGTACAAGAGGCAGGCTGGTACAATGGCCAAAAGCTCACTCTTGCAGGCACAATTCAAAGATAAGACCCCTAGGGCAAGAATGGCACTTCTACAGAGCATTTCGATCAAAAAATAATCAAACCCTAAAACCTGGATGTCAATAGGGCAGAATACTGCAGAACTGCAAGAATGCATGTTATACTAGAGCAGTCCCCAAAACAAACACAACTCTTCTGAAAACACTTTTTTTTTCCAGCAGCCTGCTTGTACTGTGAGCCCCCTGGGAACAAAGCCTCATTAAAATGGAAAAGGGCTCAGAGAGCAGGAAAAAACAAGTGTGCTGGTCCTACAGTGTGAATGTCAGCCCCCCAGCACGGGAAGAATGAACACTGCCCACAGTGCTAAACCAGGAGATGAACTGCTCCACCTAGCAGCTGTGGAGAAAGGTTTGGACTTCAAAGGAAAATGCAAACAAATAAACCCAATCCTTTTTTTCCATGTCGAGGACAATTATCCTTCAGAACAGTTAGGGGAGAACTGTGCTCTAGCCTAGAATTGTATCTTCTCCAGTACCAGATGGTAAAGGGCTGCTGCCTGCAACAACAGAGCCTTGGCAAGGGCCTGTGTGACCTCCAGAGTTAAATGATGACCATGCAACACAAAGAGTGACACCGAAGTGGGGAAAAAGTAATTCCCTCCAGAAGGGAACAGGAGGGTGCCTCAACTTCAGGCACGTGAACCAAACCCATAACACAATATTCAGTTTCTGTTCTGTCCAAACATGAACATTTGGAGGCTCCTCCTTCCCCACCCTTCAGCATCTGTCCAAGGAAGTAGACCAAGAAACTTCCATGGGGTCTGCTGGGTATTTTATCAGTCATTCACAATTGCTCTGTGCAATTCTCATAGTCAGAAGCACTGAACAGAACAGACCAGTCAGAGGCATGTGTCATACCTTGGTCTTTCTAATCCAGTGCTGACTAGTTCTCCATACATCACAGAAAGGGAAAAAGGAATTTCTGCTGCTGCAACAGTGCACTTAGCTAGTTATGCATGTAAGGAACACTAAGGTCCCACCCAGGGTTCCGTAACAAGACACTGATTATAGCAATCCCAGCCACACGACAGGGCTGTGGTTTTACCCTGGAAGGGGAGAGGAACCAGAGAGAGTGGCTGCCTTTTGTTCAACATGGTGGAAGGGACAGTGAAATGGCAAAGCAAGAACTTACCTTCACTCCATCCGACTTCTTGTTCAGCAGGCTTTTGGCAGCTGTGGAGAGAAGCAGAAGTAGGTCAGATTTTGGTTTCAAGACTTTCTTCTCTCTCTCTCCCCCTCTCCCCTTCACTTCCTTTAAAAGTGCACAAAACATAAGAAGGACAACCATACTGCTAATTCCTCTCTAGCAGCAAGAGACCTGGAAAACAGGATAGATAAGTCACTCATCAAATCCATCCTGATAGCAGAGGGTCATCTATCCTACCTATTGTTCACCTATTCAGGCAAAAACACTACCACTTTCACCACCTCAAGAAGACCAAGTCTGAAATGGTAATTTAGAGTTTCTCTGTCAATCCTCCATTCACAAACTGTGACCCCATTCAGAAGTGTCAGCAGTTACAGGGAGAAAAGCTTAAGAAATCTGTCTGATTTTTGCAACAGGATAAAGCCATTCACGTAACCGACATGGTTTATAAAGGGGGTGCTGATAACACAGAAGCCTTCTAATTACTGTTATTCACAGTTTCTCTGGGGATAGCTGGATAGCTAAAAGGAAGGGACTGAAAAAGCGCAAAAAGCAGCATCCGAAAACTGTTAAAGAAAGAGAACAGCAAAAGAGACACGGAACTAGGCTAAATTTCTTCATTGAGAGATAAAGATGCTCTGCTGTGCTCAACTTGAACAACTGGCACTACCAGTGAAACTGAGAGAATGATAAGCACACACAGAGAACCCACAACAAATGCCTGGCAGAAGGCACACTTGGGAGTGGTGAAGGAGCTGCTCCATCTGTGGAGTGGTACATTGACAATGACTGTCAACAGCAAGACCCCATCTACAACTTCAACATTTCTTGTCTACTTCTGAAGAATGTATTCAGTGGTTTCAACTTCCGTAAACAGCATGCAAGACAACTACTGTACCAACACATGCCATGGCTCTCCTAAGTAGCTGCTTGGAAGTTCATGGGTCTGGGCACCTGGGTTTTTGGTGCAGCAAAGATGAGGCCTAGAGAAAAGGCAAGTCCTAAGAAAATGCTCATGTGACTGCTGAAACGTTCCATTCCCAAAGACACGCTGACGAACTTGCACAGAGTGCTCAGTCTCTCTAGAAGCAGCAACGTTAGGCAAGAAAGGTTTTTGCAATACCTAAGCAATTGTTCAGATTTTATGACAACCACATTTTCCACTGTGCCTTCCCTCCAAGACCCTACAGACATGGATTAACTACACAATATTAGCTGAATTGGTGCAAATGACTACAGCATCTCCTCCAAACAAAGAGGTAGCATCCCATATAAGCTTACTAGAATCTTTGAACTGGTTTCCTAATTCTACTCCCTAATGCAAGTATAAAGCCAGATTACAATTTTGTTTCCATTCCAGTTCTCAGAAACCAAGAACACCGGAAGAACCTCATGCAGAGGTTTTCTGAATGGGATGTGTCAAAAGACAGTGTGCCAATATGCACACATGAAGCTGGGCAAAGCAACTCACCTGCCCTGCAACAGTCTCTTTTCTGAGTGTACACATTAAAGCATTGCAAGACAAATAAATTCTTGTCACCTTCAAGGCATGACAAAGGCTAGCTTGATTATACATGCAAGTGAGGAGGAGAACAATGTGACTATGGGGTCAAAAGGGGTCCAGCACTCATATCACACATGCATCAAGGCATCTCACACAACAACTGCTGAAAACAAGAAACTGTTACGGCCTTACAACACTTCAGAAGGAGTAAAGGATTCTGCAACTCAACAAATACGCCAAATGGGACATCCCTGAAGTGAAAAAAAAACCTCACCATCAGAGAAGCAAAATAGTATCACCATATGTTCTGGGAATGACCCAGAGACAAGCAGGGAAGCAACATTTTTCACACTTTCTGCAGTTTTCCCACAACCTCACATTTGTCTTTGTGGACAGAAGAACAGCTAAAATCATGTTCTACAACATGAAAGGAAATTCAGCTGAGAGTCCCTCTGTGCAGCCCAGCACTTTGTAATGTTGGTCCATGTTCCCTGGTGCAGCCTGCCTGTTCAGCCTCCTTCCCTGATTGTACCTCTGCATGGCACACACTGCTCTCCCACAGCCCTGACAGCATCCCAGTACTGGAGGAAGAAACTTGATCTGTGGTGTATTTAGTTCATGCATCATACTGTGGTTCATAAAGACAGCTGGAGAGCCCATGAGATGCATTTACACACAAAGATGACTCAGACACCTCAGACAAAAGGGAAGCATGCAGGTCTACCCACAGATCAACCTGTACAAGTTACATGACAGAAATTAAAGGGGATGCAAGAGGAATTTCTGCACAAGCAACAGACAAGACTTCCTGCAACAATCATCCTTTTAGAAGACAGGCAGATTAGCAAACAGACAACAGGAGGGGAAAAATCCAAAGACATATGCAGGCAGATTCTTCACTGTTCCTGAAATGGTCTTGTACCAGTGCCCTATGGTTCTCCAGGCATGAGATGCTAGTATTAGATTTTCCTATCCTTCCTATTTCCTCTACATGTTAAAGGGATTAAATTCCCTCTTCACTTAACTTCTAGAAGTTTAGAGTTTTTCTAGAATAAAGAAACACAAAAGCACATGCTGCTAACCCAGTAACTTAAAAACACACTTCTGTTCCTGGCTTACCAAGCCACTCTTCAGTTAATCTCTGATGAGAAACACAAAAGGCCTCTCCTACACATATACCTCCCTCTTCCCATGTTTCTCAGATTTGGCCTCCATAGTAAACAGCCTGGGCTCTGAACCATGCTCCTGGCAGAAACACAAATCCCTAATGTTGAACTCATCAGCAATAAACACCAGATACTGGATGTACCAGAGCCAAGGGGAAACTGAAGAGGAAATACCCACTCCAAAGACAGCCATGGATAGTGCCTTCCCCACTCCTCCTCTTCCAGAGAGAGCAACCCTTCAGCCAGCCTGCCCCTGGGTTTGCCCTGTCCTCAGCTGCCAAAACGCAGTTACATTTCTCATTTCAGTTAAGCTTCCAGAGAGTTCTTTTTTGGGATGCAGAAAGAACACCGAGGCTACTTTTATTAAGTCTAACTAACTTATGATGCTAGTCTAACCAACAAGCCAAGTTCTGGCTTCTAAACACAACCATCTACACCTGAAGAATTCTGGACTTTACTGAGACTTGATAAAATAAATATTGTATCATACCAACACAGACTTCCCAATGATACAGAGTTGCACCTTGTCATTCTCATATTCTCAGTTCAAAGAAACTCATATTAACTATTTCACAACTCAGTGTCACTTCTGGGGTCACTACAAAGGAGCCAGCAGTCAGCGTACAGTCACAAGAGGCATTTCTGGCTACCATCACATACAATGCCCATGAATGCAGTGTAACTTCAAGAATATCTATTTATTAAGGACAAACAACACAAGAAAAAGTATTCACAGAGCTTTCCTGAACTTCAGAAAGAGAAATGCAGAAGTAGAAGAAATTATTCTAATAATTTACATCCACTTTTGATGATAAATTAGACTCTCTGGCTATAGTGATAAACACTTAAATGCAGTCATGAACTCTCTATCTAGCAACTCTAGGAAGTAGCAAATGGAAGTTACTAACTGAAATTCACTACTTTGGTGGGTCCACACTGTAGTAGTTGAGCAACATTCACTAAAACCCTTACTGTTTCTGAAGAGATTTAATAGACACAGAGAAAACACCTAAAAACAACCTTATCTTTCATTAAATGTGACTTCATCTTCTGCTTGGGAAATGTAGTTTCCATTGATGTTACACTTATTCAGTCAAAGCTCTGCAAATATNCTCAAATTTCAACCTGAGTATAAATATATATGTATATGCACATATGCACACATGAAGTAGCAAAAATTCAGTTTCACACACACTTCTGGAAGGGAGGTATAGCAAGACAGCAAAATATTTCAGTACTGCTTCAGTATTTGTATTATTTCCTCTTTCTTGGTCTTTAGTCAGTTAAAAAAGTGTCTCTGTACAGGTTACACTTAACATGCACAGGTATATTTGGGCCTTCTTTACTTAGTTAGAAAGAACTCTGCTCCTGCAATCTGCCTCCAGCATCTCTCAACCTCACCTATCTAGTCAAAAACCCAAACCTGCACATTGCAGAGCCATGTAACAAATTCCAGTTATTGTCACACGCTGCCACTATAGCTCCCTCCCAAAAATAACTTGAGCAAGCAGTGACAATAACCCAGAAAAAAGCTCAACGTCAGTTAAAAATAGAGATTTCAGGCATAAGGCTTAATTACCTGCAAGTCTGCCTTGGGATCTATTTTGAACACAGGACTTGTGCTAAACCACGGGATAGAAGTGAATTTCAGAGTGCGAAAGTTTGTTGAACAGCTCCCCAAATTAACAGTTGCAACCCACTTAGGCAAACAGGACTAAGAATTTCACACATGCCACTTGTAAATTGTGCATGAAAATCAGCTTACAAAGAAAAGCCACTTCTTAGCATTTTGTGAAGATGGCTGCTCCTAAGATGAAAACCAGGTTTTTTTCTATCCTTTCACTTAGTTCATAGCAAGCTTATTTACAGTTTTATCTACATAAATGAGCCCACACACCCTTAAATATTGCAGGAATATCTAAAAACCTTGCCAACTCTCTTCTAGTAATAAATTTGCATTTACTTCTCAGAAGATGATTTAGGAGTTTCTTGCATATGATCTAATCTAAGTTGATTTACCCAACTGTACTCTGTAGGTGAATGCAGATCTGATCACTGTTTGCTTGGATCATCTGAACATCTGAAGCCCCAAGTGAACACCCAAATAATCTTGTGTATACCCTGGTGTGACCCTAACAATCCTACAGCAAAACTTAGATTGCATTGTTCTCTCTTGCAGCTGAATTTACACCTACCAGAATGTGGAGAGAAGCTACAAATCCCTTGTTGTAACCAGATTTCAACTTATACTGAAAGGAATGCAACTGTACCTGCTTTTAACAAACAGCCTACAGCTGGCCTGAGACGAAATCTTCTACATAGAACCACAAACAGCCAATATTAAATGGCTGAATCTATCATAACTGGGGAAAGGAACCCGATATCCTTTAACTTAACTGCCCTGGGGCACAAGGCACATAGCAAGCAACAAATTACTCGCAAAAGAACAGAAACTCTTTTTTTCTTCATAAAAAGCAAGAATTTTTGATGGGCTAAAAAGAGAGTACAGGTACAGATTCTTTAGAAATACAATTTGTCACAGGCCTACACAGTTAAGAAACTCCATATTACAAAATGTGACACAGGAGATAGTAATGACAACAAGATCAAAGGAGTCTTCTCATATTTCCTGCAGATAGTACAATTGTGCCTAATTAATTGATACTGGGGTCACATGAACCTTCATTTCCCTCTTTGCTCAAAACATCTGTGAAAGAAGCTTTTAGGAGATTTCATCCCCAGGCAGGAAGAAACTTCTCTCTTCATAAATCTAGTTCCCTGTCTGCTGGGAATGGGACTTTTAAAAACCCACAAAAGAGTTTGAGATTCTCTAACCCAATTAGAGAAAATAAAAACCCCTTGAGGGCTTTAGGGAATGAAACAAGTATTATTGCAGAACTCTTCAACGGTAGTTAGATGCCTGTCATGGTAAGAAAAGTCTGAGCTCTACCCAAAGTTCCCACGCAAACTTTTTAACTTATTACTTTCAGTTAGCATACATTTATTCTTTAATTCTAGCAGATGTATCTACTTCAACTGCAGCCAATTTGAAAACCTAAGTAAATTAAAAAATAATTACAATAAAAAAAAGTCGAGCTCATATTACACACAGTCCTGCAAAAAAAAAAAACCACAAGTAGATGATCTCACCCCTCTGAAAAGACATTAAAACGTAAGGAACTGCTACTCTCAACAGAGGCTTTGCATCTAAATTCACAACATCTCTCTCTGGACAGTTTTCCTGAATGTCTCATAGCTAGAATCACAGTTTATATTCAAAGCAGAACTCGGTGACACTGCAAACCCAGCACTCACTATGGGCCACCTAGGATTTCCTTTTCTTCAGCTGTTAACTGAAGTGGATCCAGCAGCT